>OMLM01008818.1:108730-131981 GCA_900302695.1 Helostoma temminkii
CCCCCTCTTACTGGTCCCACAACACACCTGGTTTCATTTAAACTAAACCCCCGCAAAAGCCCCAAGCTCTCCCACCCTTTCCTCCCTCCTTTTTCCCCATTTACCCCCCATCTATCTATACTTTCCTCCTACATCTTGTCCTCTTTTTTTGTTCCATAAAGCAACTAAAGCTCTTGCTCTCGTCCAGTCTGACACGCAGGATATTTATAGTCGGTTAAGTTAATGGAATGTGGACAAAAATTAGAGAGTGCAGAAGAGAGAAACAGTGTGGAGACCTACTCGGAAAATTTGTCAGCTTGTTCCGCAGAGTAGACTATGAGGATAAAACACTGAAAATAAACTGGTATTACAATTCTAAACCAGCGTTGTTTCTCTGTGTTTGTACATGACTAATCTATTACTGCACTTGGCAGTAGTTTTTCTTGCAAAATTTGACGTCTGTTATGTCGCAAACTTTTTAAGATGTTGCTTAACCCACATTAGCCTTTAAAAGTCTGATTCAACTTCAAAGGTTTCGGTCATCCTTGTCCTTCCCACAAAATAAAAGGCTCTTTAAAATCCACATCAGTGTAACTACAGGCTTCACTCCAACGTATTTTAAAAAATTAAACATCGAAGTTTTTGACAGCATTTAAGTTTGTAACTAAATATTTGTTCACAGACATACCTGTCCCTATATTTTTATATATCATGGCTATTATAAAGTTAAAGCTAAAGTCAGGATATTTTTTAAATATGGGATTGATTACTATATATTTATCCTGCCTTTTCAAAGTAAACCTGCAGTGTTTGGCTTTAAAACCTTTATTTAGCCACAGATTGTTTATCTGTCCTGTGTTTCTGGGTGGTGGCAGAGATGACAGCTGTCATTACGGGGGATGTTGTTAAAAATCACACTTACAACCCCCTAGCTGGACCAACTGTGCCCCCTGGTTGGTTCCTTATTCCCATGGCCACACACAGACATCCCACACACTAGCAGAGTTCTCAGTTCATCACACATGTAATCTGCTGGTCGTATTTAAAATCCTAAACGATAATACAGTTTCCACTGTAAACTGAGTGCATCCTGCTGAAGCACGGCTTTACAAATCTGCCAATTTCACCTTTGCAGTGTGTTTTATATCTTCTCCCCTTTTTTCTGTCTCCCATCTCCACCCAACACTCAGAAGATCAGTAAATGTTGTCTCTGAAATGGGTAAATGATAACATCTCTTCCAATTACATTCAGTAGCGGATAAAAAAATAACATAAAACAGAATCTTGTTTTGGTGTAAATATGGTAATTTTATTTACAAACCAAATTTACAGACACTACTGGGTTAAACAGGGGGTCACAGAGATAATATACCTCAGGGAGCAGGAATCACCAGTGTACAGAGAAAGCACAAACTGAAAGACTATAATAACGGCTTTAAAGGAGGAAAATGAAGGAGGAATAGCAGAAAGAGGGGGGCAGCCATGAAGAAAAGGCTTCAGTCATGATACATTTTGAAGATACAGCTTTTGATGACGCCCATATATCTGTCCCACACAGCTTGATGTCTGAAGGGCAAAGAAAGACAGAACGAGGGTAAACTATCAGTAAATGGAGCAAAGAGACTTTTTAAGTCTTATGACAAACTGTAATTGTGAAATCTGAGTGCAGAAAATAAATGAGGCAATCTTTGTCCACACAGTGTAATGAGGGGGGTCTATGTTACTTTTTATGAATATCTCTTTGTTAAGCATGTAGTGGTGCAGGGCTGTGTAAGCCTTAACTACATTCCTAAGTGTTTGCATGAGAAACAAGGTAACTACAGTTTAAGAAATCAGGAGCAAGATAGGGTGACACCCACTGGTTGAACAGGGACGTCAATATCACAGAGGATTTTAACATACTTAAATACTAAGACACTGTGTTACTGTTAAGTTTTCCCAAAGCTCTCTCTAAAATCATCACTGTATTTTTAGCTTTGGTCACCCCTTTGGGAACTGATATCCCTGGCAGGGTTAGTGCCACATTCTGCCTGATAAGGTTTTCAGAAAAAAAAGCACATCAACTCACTTGAATGTGTCAAGTATGTGTGCAGAGTTGGTGTAGTGAGTAAGGTAGAGTCGCATGTCCGCAGCTGTCCATCGGTCTGAGCGGCACGGCTCAATAAACTGGGAAAGAAAAAGAGGGGAGTAGACGTTACATCACACCGTCTCAAAGGCAGACTTTAAAGCTGGTCTCAGGAAATTTGGCACTGGCACACTTACAAACTACAATTTGGAAAAGTACAAACCTTTTCCACAAGATCAATGAAGAAATCTCTGACATCTTTTGTGTTGGTTAACTTCGCAGCAATGTTAACAAGGCCTCTGGAAAGATTCTACAAAACCATGTATTTGAATCACTGGCATCACATTTTACTGTAGCAGTTACTAAATGATGATCTGTTTTGCTTCTCACCTTGAAATTAGCCTCCATCTCATTAAAAGCTTTTGTCTTTCCTCTGAGAGCTGTACACACCAGACTGATGACGGATGAGAAACAAACACAGATAGTGACAGTGAACAAAATATAACTAGAAATTTATGTCCAGTAATTAGCAAAAATGTTTTTACTGTCTTCTGTGTCTTTCTGTTACCTTTTGTGTTGATCCAGCAGATCTTTGTCTGTGATTAAAATCTTCAGTTCCTTCAGCTCCTGTAAAAACTCTTTATCAAGATCGACGTCCATGTCTTCCACCATGTTATCTACAAAGGAGACTCAAGTCAGAACTGTCAGTGTAAAAGAGGCTTTTTTCATCTTTCTATTGTCACAACTTTGTCCTGTAGTTACAGTTATTCAGTTATTATGTCATAACACGGATTATGCAGCAAACCAGTCCACCTTTTCCCATTTTGGTAGTTAGTGAATTACAAATTTAAAATGAAGACCAGTAGAACCCAGAGGACCTCTGGTGGACAGTGGGACTCACTGACTGTGGCACTGCTCTTTATGTTTCACATATTCAAACTACATAACCAACACAGACAGCGTACAGTATGTCTTGTTCTCAAGTGAGACATTTATTTGAGGCCCTACACGGAGGTCACAGTTTCAAATGTTTATTCTATATGTATGTTATTCTTGTATTTACCACCAAGTAACCGTCAAATCACAACAGTTCAATTTGATTGATGGGTTACATAACAGTTAAAAGCTATTCATTCATGTTGCCTAACACATCTCTTCTCAGCAACATGGCCAAAAGAAACAACAGTAATCGCTCACCAACAGCCCCAACAGTCCAGTTGTTGATAAGCTGCCCAGCACAGAAAGCAAAATCCTGGAAAGTTAGATACTGTAGCTTTCTTTTCCCCGTCTCAAAGCGATTGTTGGCAAAGAAAACGATAGCAGCGTAATCCCTGAAACAAGCAAAGAAGGCATTAAAGTAGATAAGAAAATAGAATTGAACAATGAGACTTTGTTGTGTTCACTGGTTTGGATATTGGAAACACAAGCCTTCCGTTTGTCATTTTGTCAGAGAGAATAAATATTACAAAACCATATAGCAGTTAATGTAAAGACTACACTACCAGTCAAAAGTTTGGACACACATGGAAGTTACCCCGTTGTTTGTTTCTTCAGCTTTGTTACCATCATTGCTCATGAGTGAGGCACAAATGCCTATACCATGTTCACATATTACCTTGCAAGTTTGTCAGAGAGAAGGAAATGCTGCCGTATGTTGTCCACCAGGGGGCCCTTCAGCTCTTCCACGACTTTGAAAACACGTTTGAAGTTGTCAAACTGAAAATGACACAGGTGAGGCAAGAGACCTGCATAAGAATTTGCTTTGCAAATAATTAGCTTCCTCATAACAACTAATAAAAATAAAAATAAAAACGTCAACTGTTTAAACCTGCTAGTCACACAACACAAATATGAAGCAAGTGCATTGTTTTTTAATTAACCCATGAAGTCAGGCCAGCGCTATGACAAATTTCAGGACTGGAACGTGCTACTGAAGACTATGATAAATACTGACCAATTTTAACACTAGGAAACTAACGAACAGTCACTGTGGAGCTCAGAATGCACTGTACCTGCCGTCTGCAGCTTTTCAGTGTTACTCCTGTCTTGGCACTAATATCATCTAAGTCTTTCTTGGTTCCTTTAGAGAGCTTCTTTCCCAGGACCTCGCGGACAAAAGCATCATCAAAAGCATAATATCTAAACACAGAAGCAATAGAGAAAAAGTTGTCAGAATATATTTTCATCTACAGTGTCAGGAAACAAGACTTAGTGGGTATAACTGAGAAGAATAGCCTAGTTCAATCAAAAGGCATATCTCAAAAATAGAAAACTAAATCGTTGATGCTCAGATAAGTGTGACATTACTTCAGATCAGCGGACACACAGGAAACATCATATGAACGGAGCGTCGTTACTGCACCTCTCTATGAGCATGGCTTGTCGATGCGGTGGGATCTGGAATAGCAGCTGGTTGGCTAGTTTGGCTGGACTGTGCAGCATACGCTCACACATCTGGAAAGTCCTGTACTGGTCCATGGTGTCACTCAGCAGAACATCTGCTGTCGCCTCACACTCATCTAGCACACCTCCCTCCATTCTCACCTTCACTGCATCATTAACTGTTTGAAAAAACATACGAGCATAGATCACATAACCTGAACTTAGTATACTTACATACCCTTTCATTTAAACAAGAAGAAAAAATAACATAATTTTCCCTAAAAAAACAAAAGTAAACATTTAACAGAACAGCCACTTTGCTTTTGATTTGCAATGTAATATATTATGGTAAATATAACTGCAAATGAATATGCTTTGAGCTTCGGGACCCTTTTCTTAATATTTTGAGGCAATTGCTGCTCCACTTCACAGGTTTTATGTGTGCCTTCTCACAACTGTAAGTTTAGGCTCTTTTCAGAGATGTTCAGTTGGATTAAGATCAGGATCAGATCATAGCAGGCCAACTCAGAATGGTCCACCACTTATAGCTGGAGCAATTTACCAAACATTTCTCGTTTTTATTTAATCTGTCCAAATAACAGTCTCTCTTAAGAACTGTGACTTGTCAGCACATCAACAAACTCCAAACTTTTATGTTTTTCTTTGAAGAGGAGTTTTCCTGGGTCTACTTCAATGAAACCCACTTCTGTGGGCATGCATTTAAGTAATCGTGTTGCTCAGAGAAATCAGGTTTCTTAAGAAATCAAGGAACGAGTTTACATGCAGTTAAGAAAGCTGGTTACTGGAAATACGCATATACATACAGACTAAGGTCTCGTCTACCTTGGGTTTATTTTGAATGTGTGGTTCACAGATCTTAACTGGATAGAGACAGAGGAGACTACTTCTCAACATGATTGTTTTCATGTCAGGAGAGCTGATAGCACTGAAAGAAAGACATGTGGACAATTAAAAGCCAATTAGAAACCCAGTTATGTGTATACGTGGCACAGTAATCAGCGTTCTCTGGGATAAATCTATCTGGAGAAATCGGGTTTCTCTAATTCCCTAACCCGATTACAGAAACCAGGTTCCTGCCTTTACATGACAGTTAACTGTAACACGACTACTTGAATAGATATAAATGCACTGATTGTTGTGATTTCATCTGAGTTGGGCTTATATAGGTTTTATTTAGTTTTTATCCACCATTTCCTCTTGTAGCCACTTCCAGGGAGGTTAGGTACTTTCCTATGGGACTTATATGTTTCCATAGAAATAGCAACTGTGGTCACAGAAACATTTTGCATAATATTTACCTTGAACAAGCTTGGCAAAGAAAATTGGAAAGAAAATTCCCTCCTTTCTTTTTCTTGTCTGTGGTCACTGTGGGATACAGTGATACCAAACAGCACTATGGGAACATTTCTTCACCTAAACAGGCTCATTGACTGATTATAAAATTGAAGACACTTTATGATACTAATTGAGCATATTAGTTTCACCACATTAAAGGGGTACCAATAATTTTGTTTTTCAAAAATCTTTATAGAATAAGCAGAAATTCACCTCTTTTGACACCTTCTTTGTTTTGTATCATGGCAAAAGAGTGCAGGTACACATGACAAAAGAGAGTTGAGTTTCACATTTCAGAAAAAAAAACATTGTTTCGATGAGATGTAAGGGTATCAGCGCCTTTGGCCATGTCTGCAGATGCCACACCTCTGTATAGGTTTCATTACGGGTTTTCCAGTTAGTTTTACATTTTCAGTGCTTTTTGTATATCATTAGCTCCAAACATTTGATTTGTGCCACTTTATACAATTATCATACGTTGCTACCTAAGAGAGATCTTGACAAGTGCATGACTTAATTGTTGTGAAAGTAACCAGTGTTTCACAATTTTAAAAAGCGGAGAAAAGAATGGAAAATTGTTGAAAATTGTGAAATATAATTAACTTTGGGCAACAGTAAATTCTTATTTTCTATCCACTCACTCTGTGATCCATCAGAAATACCTTGAAAATATTTCTGGATGTTGAACAAAGTGTCATTTTTCCAGCAAAAAGATCACGTTTGATGGTTCAAGCTTTGCAAACGTGCAGATGTGATATATTTGTCACATGTGGACAAATGTGGAAAATTAAAAACCTTTAGGTATTTGACAATTTAAGACAATACCTTGGGGTGTGGGGAATTTTAGCAAGTATTTTGTTTTATAAACAACTTGAAAAAATAGAGAAAATAATTATCATATTATTTGATAATAATGGAAGCCCTAGTTAACCTAGAAATTACCCAGATTGTTCACATCATTGTAAAAGTACCCCCAATACACCACAATTCTGTTTCTAGTCTCTGATCCTCTAAATAGGTCGATTTTGTGAGCCATACCTGTATATCCATCCAACCACAGCTGGTAAACCTCCTCGTCCATGATTGTGGTGTTACCCACGAACACATCCAGCTCCACAGCCATCTGTGTGACAGATATTTAACTGTTCAAAGATGCAACTCGAGTGAACATCAACACTAAGCTGTCTGATTAGTTCAACACTATTAATGGAGCTATAATGGACACTCTACCTTGTTTGCGGCCCCAGACACTGACCTACAATAAACGTTGACCTATACCGTTAATTTCTAACTGTGCTTAAAATGTACTTTCCATGGCTCAGTAATCTGCTAACTAACTTCCTCCACGTTAGCCTCCTGCGCTAGCTGCGTCGCACAGTTAGCAGCGTCAGTGGAGAGTAAACTGACAGACACACCTCAAAACGACGATTTAGGATTAAACTTACATTACGATATAATCAAACTGTTAGCACGGGGTTTAACGTTAGCTTTTACGGCGCATATATTTAGTATATTGTAGCTATGGATGCGTAGTGTCAACAACAGCAGTCTAGCAAAGCGAACTTCCGGTTTTTGTTACGTCACCGGAAACGCACCAGTTATATCCTGGTGGAAAGTAACTAAATACATTTGCTTAAGTAGTGTATTCAAGCGCAGTATTAAGGGAATGACATACAAATAAATTGAATACCTTAGTAATTATTTTTTCTGAGTTGTTCTATTCCTACTTCACTACATCCAGAGACGAATATTGTCTTTGTCAGACGGCTTTTATTTTGTAATTGTATTGTTTTCCGCTGTTGTTCCAGTTAACACAACAAAATACATCAAAGATTGCGCCGAGGCTTGCTTGTTGTTGCTATAGTTACTGTGTTGCGTAGCCAGCACAATTACAACACGACTAGCGATCCACTAATTAATGAAGTTTTTATCCTCCTTGTATAAACATCACTTGTGTGTGCTGTAGACATATGTGATTATGTCATTTGCAATGTAAGCTAAATGAACTGAGGAATGTTTGCCTACAGTGATAGGATACTGTAAAACACAGTGTTTTTAATGGTTTCAATCAAACTAAATGTGATGTCTATTATTGTTGGCGTAAAGTTGTTGCGGACAGTCTGACAACCACTTTCATAACTGTCGAGGATAAACACAAACAGACATTATTGGGACCTTTAGGGTAGATCCAAATCAGTGCACTCCACATAAAGTTGTGGTCCGACAAAAATCAGTAGACAATTACGTGACGACTCTGATTAAGGGACAGTAGCCGCCTACTGCTGATCTATGCCCTTTCATTTGTGCTCTTGCTTATTTTAAAAGATCAGAGACAAGCCTCTGGCCTACAGCATATGAGCACTGGTCCCCTATATGGCTTTGCTTGCTGCCTGTGTGTACACAATCTGCTCTCTTTTCCTCCGGCGATTAATCTAAATAAATCCCTGTAAATCCCTCTCCTCGCCCTCCCTTTCTGCGTGTCTGTGTGCGTCCTTCAAAATCAGAACACTGGGGGAAAACGACTCAGTCAACATGTCTTTTTGTTGGATCTCTCGCCTCACGTCGACACTCTCGTTTCTAACCTCGCATGACACCCTGACTCCCCCTGCACGGTTAACACCCTACATTGTTGCGGCCTCAGTGAAACAATGGAGGTGGGACGCAGGGCGGAAGGATGTGGTTGAATGCCTCAGCACAAACCCGTGGAAAAAAGGCCGCAGTCACACTTTCCGCCAGAGTTCTTTGAAAAGAAGCGAGTACATCCAGTAGTCAACGTCATTTCACTGTACAACTTTCTCTGCAGTTAACTCCAAAGAGGCTATGGGCCTTAGTAAAGATGTGGAGATACATATGATGTATAAGTGAGGATGAGATTATTCTAATAAACAGAGAAAGTGGTTTTTCCATCTCGTTTTCTTTGTGAATTGCGATTGTCTGTGTTGTTGTTTTTTTTGGTTTCAGGGGAAACTGGGTTTACAAATTTCTGGATCCAAACGGGGGCGCACAAGCTCCTGACTGGGAGACCCAGTGGAGCAGATCTACAACATAACATTTAGGTGTTTTTCATAGCTCAGACGGGCAGAGTCAGTACCGCAAAAGCTGCTTAATTTTATTTAAGCCCATGCTGTAAGTGTGGCATTTCGAAGAGCCACTGGAAACCTCAGAGGAAACCGCAAATATTTGATCACTGTTAGCGTCAAAGCTGCGCTCATGTCACACAGAGCAACTTCCATAACCATCACACAAAATAAAACCACCTTCGCGGAGAAACGCTGTTGCATTGAGACACAAAATGACGCACAGTGGATAAAAGCAACGCACACATTCGCGCAAGAATTGTTGCATTACGTTGTGCACAACCTCCCGCCCTTCTGTCGTGACAATTTCACAAGTCGGTGCCTGTATTGTGAAGGGTGCGCAGACCGTCTTCCGGCAGTGCTTCAGCTTGACCCTCATCTCGCTGCTTAACGGAGTCACAGTCGTGAAAGTGACGGAGGCGGACATTGTTGTGGTAACAGTCCAGCTCCGGAGGATGAGCACAAACGATGCACTTATTTTGAGAGGATAAAGGACGCGATTGGATTGTGATTCGCTTTGTTTTTTTCTATCTGAAGACATAATCGTTTGTGAAGAAATAAAAAAAAAGCTGCTGCACCATACGGAGCCTTCTTCCAGCCACCGGGGGACTGAGTTCATTCAGCCGAGGCGAGCGGAGCTCAGCCTGATGAGACGATGCCAGCGACGTAAAAATCATAACATCTGCAGGGTGTGCGTCCAAGGCTGCTGGATCAAACCTCCGTGGATCGACCGGACCTCTCCGCACACAGAGGGCTATAGAAAAGCCCACTGGGCGGCTGTTGCCTTTAAATATTTCGGGAGGAGGTAAAATAAGGACAGTTGTATTCCTGGAGGCCTTTGGAGAACACGCTCTGTTGTTGAGAGGATGGCACATTGACATTAATGGGGGTTTGCGGTACATTTTCATACGCGACCTCATTAAGGCATCATCCACGGAGAACACACGCTGGGTTTAGCGTAAGACAGGGCCGAAGGCGCGGATCCTTGGAGAAAGCCACCTAAATAAATACATCACATGTTTCAGCTTTGATTTGGCCTCCGGTGCTGTGGTTATCGCGTACACAACATCTGGCAAACACTGGATGAAGATGAAGACGAGGATGTGAGAGCACTAAGGCATCCAGCTACATCTCAGCGGTTTTAATAGATTCTCAGGTATCCTCCAGGTCCAGGTTTTTAATAGAGAATGGGCAGCGAAGGTGAGGTAATAAATAGAGAGCTGTCAAAGATGTCCGACGAGGATTTGCTGGCGTGCTCCAAAGAGGAGCTGGTGAGCCGGTTGCGTAAAGAGGAGTCTGAGAAAATATCAGCTCTCATCCAGCGAGGACGGCTGATAAAAGAGGTAAATAAACAGCTGCAGGGACACCTCCTCGAAATCAGGGAACTGAAAGTCATCAATCAGCGCCTACAGGAGGAAAACGTGGAACTGCGGGACCTGTGCTGCTTCCTGGACGACGACCGGCTCAAAGTGAAGAAACTGGCCAGGGAATGGCAGCTGTTCGGGCACCACGCAGCCAAAGTGATGCGGGAGGACCTGGGTGGGTACTTGAAAAAGCTCGCCGACCTGGAGCGCATGCAGGACGGGCTGGTGAAGGAGAACCTGGACCTGAAGGAGCTGTGCCTGGTGCTGGAGGAGGAGTGTGTCAGCAGGAGTGACTCCAGCCCCGGCGGGTCCACCGAGCTCAACCTACCCTGCATGGTGGCCCGGGACCTGGGAGACGGAAGCTCAAGCACGGGAAGTGTGGGAAGTCCTGACCAGCTTCATCTAGTGTGCTCACCTGATGACTGACGACAGGTTTATGTCAGCAGTCAGGGCTTCTCCGACCTGAAAAAGGAAACTAATGACAAGGGGTGATGTGACTGAAGGGATGGAGACAAGTAATCTTTGTTAGATAATACAACTTAAACTGGCTCGGGCCTTCTGAATGCTGCAAAGATTTGTGTTCCACTAGAATTTCACCTTTTCATTTTTAGGACTTTACAAAGACATTTAATAGATGTTTGCCAGGTGATGCTGTATCTAAAATTTAAAGTGTTTTCTATCAACTCTTCTGTTTTGGGGGAATTCTCCTTTTTTCAAGTGGTGTTATTGAAAAAAAATGGGACCAAAAAGTGGGTCACATTTATAAATTTATCTCGTGCACTGGACTAGCCGACACTGGTAGAAGCCTTTTTCTATTGCACTGGACAGCGTTATCATGAATCTTTAAATGACAGATCTAAAGATTCATTTCAATCCAGTTTTGAGCCATATTTAGTCCACTGAATCCCGATAGCACTGAAAGAGATGAGTTGTGTTTAAAAAAAAAAAAGAAAATATGAAACTATTTGATATTTGCTTTTGCTAGATGCCCAATAATGTGTAATATTTTATTCACTCTCTTCCTCAGGGCAGGATTGGAGTGCCATATGTGCATGATGATTGTCACAATTTGTACAGGCCTGTGAATCAGTCTGATGTGAAGGTCCTCCGGGCTTACTGCGGGTGGGGCTGCTGTGCATAAAATAACTTGCTAGAGCCCTGGCAGAGCCAGCACACTTGTTAAGGTTTTGGATCAGACACGACAGAGTAGATGTCCTTCACTCGGCGCTGAGCTGGATAAGTGTCACTTTTCTAATCGAACTAGGAACTCTTTGTATCAAACTGGAAGGTCTACGAGTTTTGATGATTTTTGATTCTATTGAAAATAAGTTGTTTAAATTCACCTATTGTATATGGCATTTTTATTACATTGTTGTTGTTGCTGTTCACTTAGCTTATCACAGAGTTTGTTTAAGTTGGTGATGGTCAGCTCTCTTTTCTGTATCTCATACTTTGTATTTGCCCTGTAACATTAGGGATAATCTTAACTTTGACCCTTCTTTATCTTGGTTTATTTGTATTAACTAGCATTACTAACCGATTTCAGTTTAAATCATAGATAATGCACATGGATTAGATAAGATTTATTTTGTCGTTAGCTGTTTATTGGTGGGCTATGCTCATAGTGCATTGAAGAGCTTTAAATACAGTGGGTATGACACTTTGTGCTGTTCTGACCTTTCTTTGTGCGTTTGACTCTGCAGAGACAAGCATTTACATGTACACAACACAGAATAGTGATTGATTTCTGTGCTTGCTGTTTTGACCTTCATGTCTGAACTGACTGCTCACTTCATGTCACACAGACTGACTTCATGGATGTTCATCGGGTTTTACTTTTGGATACCTACACACACAGTCTGGGGAGCCGGTGAGAGCAGTAATGCTTTTACTCAATTTGCAAATGCACAGACGTCTTTTGACAGTAACATACAAGCTGCTTTTTTCTCCCTCTCCTCACAGTCTGACTCTCTTTCCATCTCTATCTGTTGCTCTAACCCCGTTTTAGCCGAGTGATCCGGTGCCCCCTGAGCCATGTACTGCATGCATCAGCAGGAGATTCAGTTCATTTTTGGGAAATTGAGTAACAGAGAACACAGTGTTCACAGTTGGGATATATAGACAGGTCATTAAAAGTTTGTGCAGCCTTCAAACCGTTTACTGCCAGTGAGTAAAAGGGCTACAGTTCATGATTATTTTCTTGATCTTGAATCGTTTAACCTATTAAATGCTAACAAGTAATGAAGTAAATCCAGTGGAATTTTCCAGTCAATGGTTATAACTTCAAATTGCTTGTTACTTCTGAGCAACAGGCCAAAACTCAAAGATATTCAGTTTTCACCGATGCTCAGGAAAGTCCTAGAAAAACCCTAGAAAAAAGCTACAACAGAATATTCAATACTTTTTGCTCAGTTAAATGTATATCAAAACTAACAAATTTACTACACTTTTGATTCCTGCTGTTTTTATTTTCATGTTTGTGTTATTCTGGTGTTTCTGTGTTTCAGTTAAAAAGGTTTAAAATCTCCGAGCTTTTCGGTCTAACCACAACAAAAACATTACAGCAATGCAAGCTCGACACAGTTACCAATGTTTGATCTTTATTGTATCTAAAGTAGAATAGCTTTGGCAAAAGTTAGAAGTAAGGCGCTGCCCACACCTAAAACAGTTCATTTCTTACCAAAAATATATTACACTCTCAAAAATAAATATGTGATTATGTAAATGATATCAACTTCTATGGTCCAGCCTTAGTGGTCAATAACTATCATAAACAATATTAGGATCCATACAAAAATAAGTATTATTTATTTGTAAGTACTCTTTTCGCCTTAGTGAGGGCATTTATAACTTGTTACATAAAATGACAAAACAATGTAAAAAAACTCATTAAATAAAACATAAACATTCTTTAGGTAATGTAATATGCATGCAGATGTTTCATCAACTTCCAACATATTATTTATATCTCATAAGTTTTATATTTAAGAATATAAAGTCTTTATAATTCTATTAAATCTAAAAGAGTGTAACGTTCATTACCTGCTAATTCTAAGCAGAAAGTGTAATTCCTAAAGAAATGAAATGAAACAGATGCCCATAACTTGATGATTATAACAGTCTTATTTTCATTTCCTCTCCTGGTCTTCTTTGTCTTTGTCATACGTTCTGACTGCATATAGACACATACTGTACTAGTAGTGTTTCACCAGGATAACGAGGCCGGCAATCACAGTGTGAGGATGGTCGGGGAGTGCAGGGAGTGATCCGATTGGTCACCGCTGCTGCTGCTGCGGCGATGAGCTATCCCACAGGGCTGTGGGGCTTGAGACTGCAGGACCTGATGTGATGTAGCATGGGATGTGATGGAGGCCTGAGTGTCCAAGGAGGAAGAGGGATAGGTGAAAACCATGCTAGCCGTGAAGGGCGTGAGAGAAGGAGTAGATATGAGCACCGGGGTGTGGAGTGACTCTGATTCAGTGACAACAGCAGCAGCAGCAGCAGCAGTGGATGTCACAGGTTTGGTGGGGATAGTTATCTTTGGTTTGGGTTTCTCCATCTTTACTAGCAGCTTGGTTGAGGGCCCAGGTTTGCTGGAGACTTCTGGTTCCATTTTGATGCCTCCCAAAGAGGAAATCGATGGATGTGGGTCAGAATCAGAATCAGAGTCCTCTATTTTGCAAATGGGACGGTGGGCCTCCAGGACTAGCTCCAGCCTATCTTTCTCCTTTTGTAATTGATCTATTTCCTTCTGTAAACGGGACTTCTCGTCTTCCAGTTGGTCTGTCTCCTACAGAGAAAGACATATTTGTAAATGATCCAATTGTCTAATGCCTGACTAAAATGTTCTGACATTTTGTACAATGTTCACTCACATTTTGCAGCGAGTCTGTCAGCTCCCTGCGGCGATTGCGACATTTTGCTGCTGCCAGTTTATTCCGCTCTCTTCTTACTCTGCGTCTTTCCAACTCTTCCTGGGATAACTTTGATGAGAAAGAGGAGAAAAAATTTTCAATACATAAAACAGGTTAATCTGACTCCATGAAATTACACAAAGTTGAAACTTGTAATCATGTAAACTTGTAATTTCAACATATCAAACGCTTAGGAAGACATGTTGGGCCTATAAGCAACATGACAGGAGAAATAGTACCACCATGTGTGTGCTCTGAGTCATCGCAGTCATGGCCTCCAAGCGATTTTGAAATGTCTGAGCTTTTGTATCGTTGTTAACACCCTAACTCTGACTTCATCCAGTGCCATACTGAATAATTACAGTTCATCCCATATTTCCCGCCCTTTCTACGTGATGAGTCACACTCAGACCCTAGCAGTGACTCAGGTGTGAGTCACAGTGAATGACTTGCCCATGTGAGTCACATGACACTCCACTTCCTGTACCATGAAATTACAACGCTGAGAAAGAACTGTGACGAGGAGATGTGCCAATGTGTGCCCAACAGAACCAAAGGTGAAAGAATGATAGTGGTTTCTGAAAAAAAATTTCTGTGAAGGAAAGGTGAATAAATTACAGCGGTTTCTGAAGATAATGTTTCATTGACATCGCCCCGTTGACAAAAAAATTTTTTGAAACCAGTGTGTCACCGGTGATAATTTAACTGAGTCAACAATGACTCAAAGTAAACACCATAAAAGAACATTGTACATGTAACTTTTGAGAGAAAACTTTGTTTTTTAAATGATCTACTAATGTGTTAGTTATATTCTAAATATTTCTAAATAATAATACTATTTCTAAATACAGAAATATCATCTGATGTCAAGTCTGAAGGAAAGGACACAGTTGTGTCACAGAGTGTTACAGGATATTACACACTACTTAGAAAGAAATGATTGAGCCATTACCCACACCTCATTCTGTCTGTCTACTCTGGGGAAATGATGATTCCCAGGTCCCCTTTCATTTTGTCTCATTAACAACTCTCATTTTCCAAACGATAGAAAAGCAACAAACCCACAATCATCCCCATTTCTTGAAAAGTATACTTTTCTGCATTATCCTGAGTATTTTCTTACATGTTCTTCGTTCCGGCGCCTCGCTGTGCCTGTAGTATTTGCAGCTGCTCTTATGACCCCTTGCCTGACAAGATGGGAATGAGAAGGTGGTGGAGCCAGCGGCCGTGCCCCTGGGAGGGTTGGGTAAGGAGGTACTGGTGACTGCGAAGGGCCTGGTGGATGCATGAGGGAGGGCTGGACCAACCACTGAAGATCCTGGTTGGTTGTGATGGCAGTGAGGCTTGGTATGAACTGACTGCTGCCTGCCATTGTAAATTTCTGTAAAACAGAAAATGGGTATTAAGTTAGGGACAGCTTGAAAAGTACTGTAACAGAAGGTGTAGGGAGGAAATCCAATATGTAATCAGTAATAATTCAGTAATATTCAGTAATAACATGCCTAAGGTCTGAAGCAAAAGTTATTAAATTACAAATCACTGGTGATGAAAATAATGATGTTTATGTTAGAAAAATGAATTTAATGAATTTAGTTACATTGAAATGAATTCAATTAGAATTTAACTTTTTTAATACACACACACACACATGTTATATCACATATGATGTGATATAACAACTACATGTTATTAATAATATTGTAGCTAAACTTTCACTACTTTTACAGTTCAGTTATATGTTACACTGATTGAACCCTTTCATTGTCAAGTTTCATCTCTAGCCTGAATGAATGAAAGTACACCTACCTGTTCTTGTTGGGTAGTTGAGGTGCTGGTGTTTTCCAAGGGGCCAGAGTTTGACCCAGAGCCGCTGCCTGTAAAATCCGAGTTGCCTCGTCCTTGACTCCCAAAGTTTCGATACATTCCCTTTCGTTTATATGAAAACAAAGCTGGAGCCTGCTGGGGTTATATAGTCCTCAAGCCCCACGAAAGGACTTTCGGGTTGAGTCTCGTGTGTCAATTCAAACTCAGGGCAAGCCCACCTTATTGCAATAAGTCGGTAGAGTCCAAACCGCTGCGTCTTCAAGGGGGGACAAGGAAGGAAAATATCACCTCGCTTTTCTTCAATTCGCGCTAAAATGTCCAAACGCGACTTTCAGCACATCCTCTCGTCCTTAGTCACACATGTAGAAGCCAAAGTCTGGGAGTGATTGTGAGGCTGTAAAGTCTTAAAGCGACACCGCAGGTTCGCCACGCCCCCCTGTGTTTACGGGAAATACAGTTGTCTGGAATCTCTCACGAATCCGAACACGTGCCGTGACGTCATTAACCATACATGGAGAGAGTTTCCTCCCAAGCGCGACGGCAGGCTTCCCTCACACTGCGATGGTTCAGAGGTTCGTCTGTGTGTTTTCAGGTTTCTGGTTGATTCAGCCGTGGAAATACTACTCCAGGCGTCACTGTCACTTATATAATGTTGTTTACACATATGTGGAAACCTTAAGAAACATATGTAACTGTACTTTCTGTTAATGTTAGATTAGTTGGAGATAATGGCGTTGCTTAATGTAATTATTACATCTATAACTGCAGATGCTTATCTTAAACACACTAATAACTAACTAATAAATTATGTTGATATTAAATTATTGACTTTATAAGGCAATTCCAAAATGTATTTCGTCATATTCATATGGCTGTCTCAGTTGGAATATCTAAAATATGAATCCACTCCAAGTCATATCTACTACAGGAGTGGTTATGAAATAGATTATAAAGTGAGGGTAAGTGCATGTGCCAAACTGTGTTGAGGCTCTTGGCAGTCACTCTCACTTTACAAACCACATCAGTGCACACACATGCCTGTGGAGATGAGTCAGTCATTTGCCACAAAGCTGCTCAATTATTTCAACGACTGCTTTTTTTACTTGCAAGCACAATATAGCACCTGGTAAAGGCCTTAAAAATGCATGCTGTAGATTCGGTAAGCTCGGTCTGTCAGAACAGCTGCTGACCTTGCAGTCCCTGAGGACACAGTTCCTGGCAAATGCTGATTTCTCTCGGCTGCTGACTGTTTCACCAGTGTCTCGTGTTACTGCTAATTCTTTTCCTGAGAATAAGCACTGCTATTACTTTTGTTTAAAAAAAAACAATCCACAAAGTTAGTTGCAATAATTATTTTGTATCCCCTTAAAAACATTTAATTTTTGGGAAAAACAATTATGCACATTCAAATTTCTGTCTCTGTGGAAATTAAGACACTGTGGGCTTCAGGCTCTTTGTAATTTATGAATGAGACAGTGAATAAAAACTGAAACCGCCGGGAGCATGGCATTCTTCAAGGCTTATACCTGCTGCACGCTGACGCATCTGACTGCTGAGTCTCATATTTCACATTTCAACAATGTCACACCTGTAAATAATAAGAACACATATGAAGGATGTTTGTTGATGGTATAATATGAAGATAATATGGAGTAAAGGTGAGAGGCAGATGACTAAAGCTCCAGGAATGTAATGGTGACACACTTGCTGTGCCTCAAATTGTAACATGCCCCAACATGTTGCCCTCCCCATTACACCTTAATTCATCTTCCAGTTATTTATTCTGTTATATTTTATTGTACGATGACATTTCCGCTCAACGCAAACTCTCACTTTAATTGATAAATGTGCTTTGAGATTTTAAGTTAAGATTTTTAAGTTTTCCCTCCAAAACTGACTTTTTCTCTGGTGATGAAGGCAGTTTAGATTCCATTGCAATTTACTCACCCTAACCCACCCACACACCCGTCCCACTCACACATGCCTCATTCCACATACACTTACATTTTACTTACTCTTACTTTTACTTGGTTTGATGAACAGTGAATGAGGGTAGAATTCATAGGGTGGATTATCTGATTTTACAGTACAGTTTTGAATAGGCTCATAACAACACTGATTGTCACAGATATAGGCAACTACAGTAAGTTTGTATCTTTGGTTATAATATAAATGAATGGTCTCTACTGTATAATAAAGTAAAATTCTCTAAAATTTAATATACCTATAATCACAGTAACACATTTTTACTGTAAGTGGTGTTGGAAATATAACATTTCACTGAAGTTTTCAATTTTAAATCAGTAAAATCTATCTAGCTGCATAAAGCCAAACATAACAATAAAACACACATTAGATATGAGATAATGTGACACTGGCACGGCATACACAGATTCTAGGTATCTCCAAGCATACACACCTTACAAACACATCAGTGTTTACATGAAACACACGCACAAAACCCTCAGTTATCCAAATATGTCTCTAACCGTCTGTCTAGCTGCTCATTAATTAGTTGCTGATGGACAAATAAATATTTACAGTGTTTGTGCTTATACAAGGGTTGAAGTATTGGCAGTCGAATGGTGCTGGTCCAGATGGGGCTAAATTTGATTCCATTACAACAGTTTAATAGTTATTTATTATTATTTTATGAAAGCAGCCTATGGTTTTATATAAAACTTCAATCTGTAAAGAATGTGTGTGCCATATGGGATATATGCTGTAGAATCAAAATAATACTATTATTTTCATATGGCACAATTATCATTTTGTATGCCACCACATTAAATTTGAAATGAAAAAGTCAAGATGTGCTTAAAGTTAATTTTTATCCACTTTAATTTATGGCCATGGTCAATAGTGTTGATGACTCGTGCTTCCATACTTCACTTCTATTCACAGATTGTCACAGTTCTCAAAAGTATTTGGACAATCTAACCATAAATTAAATCACCAGTTTAATACTTTATTGTAAATATTTTGCCATCAATAACTATCTGAAGCCTGGAGCAGAGAGACATCACTAGATGTGAGCTTACTTTCCTGGTGATGGTGCCACGCCTTCACTGCACACGCCTTCAATTCCTGCTTGTCTTGGGGGCATTTTGCAATCAGGGAGTTCAATATACACTTTATTAGATTCAGGTTAATTTAATTTATGGTTATATTAGTCTCTCTAAATAATAAAAAATATATATGTACAAGATGTAAGGTCTGCAAATAAAAATGTTTGTAATTCCTATGCAGTTCATCCAATATTTTCTACAATAGTTTATTGTACTTTTAAATATCTTAATGCACGACTAGAGAAGACCTTTAAATGTGTGTGTAAGTTAGGAAATGTTCTGCTCTTGTTCCAGTCTTGTGTTTGTTGTTACTTTATGCTGTGTTTGTTGTTCACTTATGACCTTCGCTTGTACGTTTGTGGCTACTTAGAGTTTAAACATAATTTATACAATCAGCTAATTATGAACATTAATGGGGATGAAAAGATGGAAGAAAATAAAGAAAAAAGGACACATTTAAACACCGGTAATAACTCGTTTGTGTGTGTTGTTGTGTTACTGTTTTGTACTCACACGTCCTCTGCCACGCAGGCACTGAAGTCGACCAACCGCTGGAGATGGGAGGGATCAGCCCGAGCACTCCGATAGCCACGTAGCTAGCTATCAACATTAGCTGGGTAGGTAAGTTCTCTTATCCTTGTCGTTTTCATCATTATCACATAATTAGCTATAAGGAAATGTGTGTGGACATTTACGACGCTGCTCTTGTGGCATTTGCTCCAGCTGCCTTGTCACGTCGCGTTTGCGCTCAAAAAGATGATGTTAGTAACTTAGCTAGCCTGGCTAGGTAGCTAGCATGAGGCTGTAGCAACACTGGTCACCGTATGTGTATACGTGTGTTAGCTAGAAAGTGTTGGCACAAACGTGCTGCAAGTTATCTTTTTACTGAAACCACACGCTATTGTTTAGCTTAGCTGCGTCGTTTGGCTAGGCAAGATGAACAAAACGTTATTTAGCTAACTGACTGATTGTGTGTATGTGTGTGTTAACCTAGGGTCAACGTCAGTGCCACAATGGACTTGCCACATCATGGGTACCGAGCAAGTAAGTGCAAAGATGAATCACTGCGATACCGTCACTTATCATTTCTGCAATTGCAAAAGAAACATTTTAAATGGTAACTTCCTGTTTTTGGGATAAAACCAGACGCACATAAGTGGCCCAACTCAACTGCTGATGTCACCTGGATGGCTATTAAACCATGTAACTACATTATGATGCACAATATATCAATAGCTTATATACCTTCACCAGGGTTATAATGTATAACATAACATAACAGACATATGGGCAAATGTGTTGGGAATTAAAGCAAGGATGTCCCAGAGGTTCTGTTCAGTAGCAGCTAGACTAGTTTTTAGTTCTGATGAAGCTTTCTGGACCAGAGGTGAAGCTAAAAACAAACCTTTTGCTACTGAACAGAACCTTTGGGATTTATTTGTTTGTTTGGTTGTTCTTTGTTTACTTGTTCATAGTAGGAATGACGTTACACTGTAACACAAATTTACAAATTTTAAGCCCAGCCCCCAGCAGTTCACCTAGACTGATGTCAGGAAGCATCACGAGTATCACTCTGTACAAACAGAAATCAAAGCTCTACTGAGAAATTACTTCAGCCATAGCAGAGTTTATAGAAGTCTCTGTAAGACTGGAGACTGAACAAGGAGTACAGCATGCCATCACATGCCTACGTGATTCAGTAGGAGTATGCAATCCAATTCCAAAATAATTTGGCAACTTTTCTGTTCTCATAAACCCATATTTTATGCACAGTACAACATAGAAAACATCAGATCAGATGTTTAAACTGAGAAACATTACAGTTTTTAGAAAAATAAGGTAATTCTGAAATTTATGGCAACGACACATCACAAAAAAAGTTGGGGACAGGGCGATGTACTGAGTCGCATCCCGACTTCTTTGAACAACAGCCAGTAAACGTCTGCGAACTGAGGACACCAGTTGCTGGGGTTTTGGGAGAGTAATATTGTCCCATTCCTGCCTGATATATTATTCTAACTGCTCAACAGTCCAGGCCTTTTTGTGTTGTGTATTGCATTTAGAAGATACAATTTTCAGTTGGTGAAAAGTCTGGACTGCAGACAGGCCAGTTCAGCACCAGGACTCTTCTATGAAGCTGCTGTTGGCATAGATGCATTATGCTGTTTAACACTGTCCTGCTGAAATATGCAAGGTTTTCCTGAAAAAGATATTGTTGGATGGAAACACATTCTGCTCTAAAACCTGGATATACACTCACTGGCCACTTTGTTGGGTAAACCTGTAAAATGTAATTAAATCCAGTAAACAGCTCTGCTGTGAATTCTACTTTAGGAAAGTTGTAATTTCTCAGTTTTAGGTTAGAGCTGTCTAAAAGATAATAATTCCTATAAAGGTTCATTATTGAAGTCATAGTGGGTGGTGTATCATACTTGACTGCATTATATTAAAAGGTGTTTCTAATGTGTTGGCTCCTTCGTTCATTTTAAATAGGGTGAGGCAACACAAAACATTATGACCTCCTCTTAATATAAAGCACTCCAGTTTTCATTACACATCATTAGTTTTAGCTCAGGGTACAAAATAAACTGGTAAGAGTGTAAACCTCAGAGGAATTTGGTGTCTTAGGTCAGTGTTTATTAACCCTCGTCCTCAAGGCTCCTTGTCCTGCTTGTTTTCCAACTATCCCTGACCTACCCCCTGCTGATTACCTGGATCGGGTGTGTTCAGCCAATCAAAAGCTGTAAAATCAAGCGAGACAGATTGCCTTGAGGACGACTGTCCTATGCCAATTCACCATTAAATAGGATTTGGGCTTATTTTACATTAGTTGCAATAGATATAAATAATTTTCCTACAAAACAAGAAAAACAACATTAGATGATTTTTTGTTTTGATTTATTAAAAATAATTAATGTGTCATTAATGAAAGATTAACATGCACTGGAGAGATTTCAATCAGTGTTTTGAAATTCTGCATAGTAAGCTATAAAATATCATTAGCAATTTTTGTAATGTAAATGTTATAATGTTTGATGTAAAATCAAATGGCCTCCATTTTCACTGTTGGTTCCATCTTTTGCACAGCTAAACAGAGAGCGCGTGCAGCTCCCCCCACAGCAGATTCTGTCCTCTTTGAAGACACCAGCTCTGCTGGACCAGGAATGAACAGTCAGGGATACTACACTTCTGGCTACAATATGGAAGTACCCTCAAATGACATGCAAGGAGGTGGTGGAGTAAACAACCTGTTTACTGACCCAATGGCCAGTGCGGCAATGATGTACGGTTCCTCCCTAGCCAACCAGGGAAAGGATATGGTAAACAAAGAGGTGAGGAAAATAAGAATATTCATAGGGTCCAAACACATACATTATCATATATATCACATAGGGTAATATATGTGTGTGGATGGAGGATGTTAACCTAGTAAATAATATAATAAAGTCAAGGCCTTGATCAGGACTGGCATCACTTGACATGTACCATGAGTATGATTTTTTTTCTTTTTAATGATTCAATTAAACCTTTACAGGTATAATGTGAAATAAACCCCAAACTGATCCTGAACCGTTTTCACAATGTGCTGCTTCGTACAAAGTGATATTTGTTCTAAGCAGCAGGTTGGGATATGTCAAATACAACAATTTGCTTCACAGCAGTGAAAAAGTAGATGTTTTTCTCTTTGAAGGTGGTTTTTGAGTCGCTTTATTTTTAGTTTTTGTTTCAAATTGACAGTTGCATTTAAAAGTTTTTGAAACATAGTGAATCACACAGGTGTGTTCCTTGTTTGACCTGGAAACTCTTTAGGTGCAGTCTAATGCTTGCTGCTTTTCAGCTTCTCTCCATGGCTTGTTTGCCAGATAAAAGTCACACCCGCATCCTTTTTTACTTTAAAGGTGTGTCATTTTCTAATGGGCAGGTCTGCACTGAACCACACCGTTTTCTGGTTCACTCTCTAAAAAAATATATTGGGCTGTCCCGATACTACTTTTTTCGTGACTGAGTACAAGTACTTACATTTGAGTACTTGCCAATACTGATTACTGATACTAGTACTTAATAATATAGCAGTAGCAGCATTTATTATTATAAAAACTGCAGTTACTTCAAACACTGAAATCAGATGTTATTCGCTTTCTGACAAAATAAATAAAATTATAATAGCAATAGACTATTGCTCACATCCAAAATGTACATAAAACTTGACAGGTAAACAAGC
>OMLM01008818.1:136656-156045 GCA_900302695.1 Helostoma temminkii
GTTAGTTGAACATTCTCACACTGTCATGTGGACACAGCCAGTGGCACAGAAAAACATTCCTTGTAGTGTAAAACTCATATATAAAGCTGATAGTAAAATACTGAAAGAAAAAAACAAAAGGTTACTTTAAAATCTAAATTTCTTTCCGTTATTGTGCACAATTATTTATGTATTCACCTGAAAACACGGCCCTGTCACATTATTTATTTATTTATTTGACGTCACTTCTTTTGGGCCTGCGCATATGTCCTGCGCGTACTGCGGGAGCGCGCCGGGGAGCGCGCCCGCACAGCAAAGCGTCCTTTTCGTTTCCATGGAAACTCCAGGGGGCAACAGAACAGGGGCAGCGGGTCCGAGTCCGAGCGCAGTTTGCGACACCACAAAATTCACCATTAACTCTTCTACGGCGAGTTTCGGAAAATTAAGGAGCCCTGAAATCAGTTTTTTTTTTTTTTGTTTTATTTTATTTTGGTAAGTGACGAGTTCATGTTGCGCTTTTGAAACGCGAGCTCATAGCGCCGAGTGGGTTACCTGTGGAAGGAAAAGGCGGCTTTCTTGACTAAATGAAACTTTATATTGTTCCGCCATTTGGCTAGTGAAGTGCTTTGTAAAGCCATGTGGCATCACATACAAACTGTTCAAGCGGCGTAAGCTGGATTTTTACACGAATAGTTTGGCTTGTTTAGAGCATTTAATCGGTGCCAGGGCACCTTTTGTGTAGATACGAGTACCAAGACGTGCACCTGTCCAGTGGGCATTTATTAAAGTTGTCGTAGCTGCACAAAGTGGACTTTGAACGCGTGGATGCTCATCAGAGGGGAACGGATAGGTAACATTTAACTGGACCAAGCAGGTGAGTGTTTTCTCCAATCCTTTCCTTAACTTTCAACCTGGAAATTGTATTTAAAAAAACATTTAGGGAGCCGATAATCTGCTTGGTTGAACTGTTGTTTTGAATGTTACTTTAGAAAAACTATTGCTATTCATATCCAGTGTGAACATAAGACATCTGTTGCACGTCTGTAAAGTTTTTATTTTCTTAATGAAGGCTAGAGCGCCACAGATTGTAAAACTCATGAGTAAAAGTTAAATAAAATTGACTTCTTATTACAAAGTTCTTCACTTGAAGTAGTGTTTTGCACTAATTATTCCTCACAACACTGATTTTGACTCATGTCTGTCAGCAGCGGTGCAGCTGAATGACCCTGGAAGTTTCCTCCTGGGAGAGACATGGAGAATAGCTCTCATACACTGCCACCCTCACAGCTGCCTTTTCCCTCCTCGCCACAGCAGACACTCCCCAGCGGCCGGCTTTCACTCCCACTTTCGCCCATTTCATTTCCCCCGTCGCCTACCTCACTCTCTCCAGCAACGGCAGAGTCTATTCACTCGTCCTCCCCTCTTTCACACTGCACAGCCTCTCAGTGCCTCAGTCAAGCGAACATACCTGACCAGGATGACCTGACCTGCCTCAACTGGCTGCATCAGCGGGATAACCTGCTGCTGCTGCAGCCCATTCCCAAAATGACACCACTGCCTCAGCTACAGTCCCCTCAGCCTCTTCCTCCTGCCTCATCCAAGCCGCCGTACTCCTTCAGTAGTCTAATTTTTATGGCAATAGAGGATTCGCCAGACAAGAGGCTTCCAGTGAAGGACATCTATGAGTGGATTGTGAACAATTTTTCTTACTACAGGACAGCCTCTGGAGGATGGAGGAACTCTGTGAGACACAACCTGTCCCTGAGCAAGAGCTTCCGTCGCATTCAGAGGGACAAAAGCCAAGTGGGTACACAAGTCACAGTTTCCACATTACGGGCAGCCAGGTCGTTTAAAGAGTAAATGTATGAAATGGTTAAATTATAAGACAGAGGCTCTGAAATCATTTGTCTCACTAAAATATCCTTGAGCAACACACTGAATCCTGATGTGCTTTTCTGTGGCACAGTCAGCATTAAACTTCCCCACAGGAAAATTATTATAACAGACCCCACATGTGTTGTTTCATAGTCTAATGTGTCAGTATTGCTTTACACTGAAATCGGTTGTTGTTTTCATGTCTGAAGTAGTTTTGCGTTGTTGTTTCAGTCGGTGGGAAAGGGATCGCTGTGGTGTGTTTGTCCAGAGTATCGGCCAGCGCTGCTCGAAGTGCTGAGGAAGACCCACAGTTACCACAGCACTAACAGCAATCTCATCAGCAAGCCAGCACTGTGAGTATAGTCGTACAGAGCAAGTATGTGCAATAGGGCGGCAACAAGCAATGATTTTTACACTTAATGTTTCCGTCCATAAAAAGTTTTAAAATGCTTGTTTAGTCTGGACAGCTGCCATAAATTCCTAAGTGTTATTACACAGTGTTATACAAATAAAAAGCCGCAAAATCACAAAACTTGAGATTCTGTTGATAGAAACTTAATCAGAAAATAAATCAAAAGTCAATACTTAGTCAAGGTTTAAGTATTTGTCATGGAAAATGCTAAACAGCTGCTTCTCAAATTATATTTTGGAATAGTGGATGAACAAAAACATTCAGTTTGAGGATTTTTCCTATGGGCTCATACCAGCTGTAATGTACATATGATGTATATTGATATTAAAAATATCTTAGGGAGAAAGATAATTCCTAGCTGGTTTTTTTTCCTCTCTAAATGCAGTATCTTTTTGCAGAATCCTGGACAGAACAATAATTATGATTATTCTTGTAGTGGGTGGTGTGTTTCTGAACAATGTTATATTTTGATGGCACTTACAAAGGTGTATTTTAAAGCACAGCTTGTTGTATTAACTATCTCGCCGTGTTGTGTGCAGGTTGGAAGGAGCTGACTATGGGCTGCCTGCAGTGTGCGACTCTATGGAAATATCAGGTTAGTGCTGAAGACGCTCACAGCAGCCGTTACATATTTGACCCTTTTTTTGAATTAGTTTTGGTCTTAATCCACAGAGTAACAGCTCTCCGTGGCACTTTTATTATCTGCAGTGTTTCTCGCTCTCTGCAGGTTTCTCAGCATGCAACATGGTTCCTGTGTTTGTGCTCGGTTGTCACGACAACGGGCCCCCCGTTACCGTGACAACCCAGCAATAACCGAGCTGCGTGAGCCCGTGCTCGTACGCGGGTTTCACGTGCTCGCTGAAGAAAATGACAAGTGGTTTTTTAACAAGTTATAAATATTAATATGTTTATGGCTCAATCTGCTGGTGTGTTTGTTCATTTGATCCTCAGCTACTGTAACGCTGTAACCATATTCTTCCTTGGTCCACATAAATACTTGAGTAACAAACAACATCCGTGCTGGCATTAAGATTAAGATCAATATATCAGACACAATAAACAACATGAGATGAATAAACTAAATAATTTAAAGAATTAGTAACCAAATGACGATTAAGAGTGGGACGGGAAGCTCACTGCATCCACCTCACATGTTAAAGAATAAAAATCTGCAGTATTTCCTGTGTAAACTGATTAAATCTTAACTTTCCTGAAATTAATTACATGTGGTAATGAATTATTTACCATCACTGCACATCAACTCACTGTTTCTGTTCTTTAGTACATGAAGGTAAACCGAAGGTTGACCTCTGACGATTGCCTTGTAAAAAACACTATAGGTTTCTGGGATTTTCATTATAATGATATTCCACAGGATGTTTTTTTATTCTTAAAGGGCAATGTCACAGATTAGCGTCTCTGATTAGTAACTTGCTGCCAGGACGTGAACATTTCTTATTAAACATCTGCCTTCCCTGTGTTACTAGCTGAAAAAGGCCTTAAGGTGATGTAGTCTGGAGGAGCTTTCACTTCAGACGACATTAATACATATTCATTTACATGTGCTTCTCACACTAGAGTCAAAATAAGCAAGTTGAAAATCAGTAGTGCCATGTGGGCTGGTTTGTTCTGTGCTACTTCTAACCTCATCACATCACTCTCTGTTGTGTTACACCAAATTACTGAACAGATTAACTTATAATGACACGGTTACGTATGAGTCAATCCTTGTTTTATTGTATTTTTACCTCATGCAGACCCTCTTTCTCACACCCTCCTCCTCTCGACGACCTCACCGCAGACCTTGACCACTGATAACCCAACCTTTCCTGAAAACCCGCTGTGCCCTTTAACCCCAGACCGCGAGGAACTTGTCGCCATGGAATCAATTGAATACCAGCAGGAGGAAATCAGCGAGGAGATGGAGAAGGACCCGCTGTCAGACAGCGGCTACATCGAGTTACACTACTACCAGTCTCAGCAGTACCAATACTTAGTAGTACCAGGTGACGCTGAGCTGGACCTGGAGACTGTGGAGATCCTTCAGCTCGATACGGAGGCGCAGGAAGCCGCAGGGTCACTGCTGGACCTGGCAGGTGGTGGATATTAATTTTATGTCCCATTTAACAGTATACTGCTTGTATAGTACTTACATACTTAGACAAATCAACTTAAATTTGGATGTATGTTGTAAGTCTTCAGTGATTACAGATGGTATCATGATATCTGACATATCGGCTGCTTTTTCTGAGACACTGCCCTAAACTTGTGTATTTTTTGTATATTTCGATAACCATATAGATCAACTTTAGTGATGGGCTAACAAGACTATGGATCATAGTAATTCACATGTATTCAGGCACTAGCTGAATTTACCATCATACCACACAACAATAACAACCTGGACTAAGGCTTCAGAGTGCAACAAAATGCATCAAACTGTAAAACACAAAATTATGCTCTGGGATTTTAAAACCAAGGCAAAGTATTATGGTCTGCAAGACTAATTTTTAGGGTTTCCACTGTGATTTATTAACAGACTGAGCTTCCAACTCGAGTAAAGGCACCGGTGCTAAATGAAAATATTAAACTAAGAAGTACATGAGGCACTGAAACCTGTAAAAAAAAAAAAAAAAAACTACTGAAATAGATCTTTTAAGGATTATACTGACTACGTCTTACTAACCAGTCCTTTAAAGTGGGAACCATCTTTACTTAATAAGAATGGTTTCATAGTGATTATTTTATGAGCAAACAAGTATTGTTTCCTTTGACAGTTTTCAAAGACTGTTAGTGGTTGATTGTAGATAGTACTCAACACATGAAAAGCACTATCCCACTACAATAATATAAAGTACCTACAATGTTGTTTTTAGTTATTTTCTTTAAGCCCATTGTTGTTCTTTACATCATGATTGCAATGGTTGATTTCACCTACATGGTGTCACGCTATGTTAATCTTAAAAGCTAAGCTGGCTTCAAACAGCTTGACTTGATTTCGATGTAAACTGTAAAATGAACTCACTGCCATTTACTGTAAGTATGTTTTTAAATTGTGTGTATTTTCAAAAGATTTAGATTTCATAATTCAATAAATAAAATTTATCATGTCGCCGTGGATGAAAATTTTGTGATTTTTATGCGTTGGATTTTGATTGTATGGCCGTTCACTTCTGTCAAGAGGCCTCTGGGCGAGAATTTCTGTTTTTCTGCATTTCTTGTTGATAAAACGTCACGTAGTGATTACAAGGAGACTCAAACAGTGACTGCACATAAACACAAAACACGCCTCTATGTAGAAATGCTTAGAGGGCTTTTCATATATGTCTAAAATCTATTTATGGGAGGTATTGGTATTAGTATTATAGGATTATTCTGTTGAAAGTTTGTGCAGTTTATGATAATTTTACCATTAGAGGCCAGAAAATCTAAATAACAAAGGGACAAAATACTGTAATGTAGGTATTTACATGGCATCAAGCGGTTGCTAACCTTCATCAGCGGTAATCTTTCAAGTGGAAATCATTAAAATAGGATTTGTATATATACAAATCAGCGGGAACCTGTTTTACATCACCTGGCTGGTAGTTCCGTATTCGTAACGTCACATTAAAACTACATTTCCCATGGTTCTGAGGTATAGTAGACACACTGGGTAAAGAAGTTTGTAGACAGGCTAGCGTACTTACAGATCGCTATAGTGAAACTACATTTCCCTGGAAGCACTGCGCGGCTTAAGCCGGAAGTGCGGATTTCGCTGTGGAAAAAAGTTCTCATGGTTGTTTTCATGTCGCTGTGAAAAAGTTAGGTTTCAGCCGTTAGTCGAGTTTCTTAACACTCTGTCGAGCCCGACTGAAGATACCAAAGGTAAAACTATGACACAGAAACTAAGCATAGAGACGCGTTTACAGCTCTAAAGATAATTTAGACTGTACGATAGATACATATTTAAGTGCTGCTGCAACGTTAAGGCTAGTTTTTGAACAGTCGTTTTCTTTCACCGCTAGCGGCAAATAAAAATTGGGCTTTCACTGTTTTTGTTTGAGTGCAGCTAGTAAATTAATTTAGTCCGCACGTCCGCTGTTACGGACTTTAGTTAAGTTGCTATTTAGCGTGTCAAACTTGACGTTAGCTAGCTAACGTTACTCTGGTGCAGCTACTGTCAGGTAAGTCTTATGTGCCGATGTCAAACGATGCTGACCTCAGAGAAGATCAGTTACTTGAACGCTGTAATGACACTTTTGTGCATTTCATGCGGTAGCTTAGCATAAGTTAGCTACTTTCTAGTGCAGCCGTGTGACAAAAAGTGGTTTGCTCTCTAACGGCTGCTCAGTGTTTTTCTCTGTGCATCAACTCGGCCTGTCACACTCACTGCGGAGAAATGTCTGGCATGCCACGCCTGAATGCCACACCTTTGAGGTGTTGAGCTTTAGATGAAAGGACGGAGGAAGAGCGAAAAAGCAGATGAACTCTAATAGAAGCACTTGTCATTAGTCATCATGGGAGGGAGGTAGGGAGAGGACATCCCCGTCAGAAAGAAACAACAATGAAGTCTATTGAGGCAGGAGCAGTGTACTGGAGAGCATGCTGAATCTCCCAGCTGGAGGCAAAGCAGCATGACACCCTTAAGAGCACCCACAGTGAGCCTAAACACAGCTCAATATTGTATCTGATTGGTCAGTAGCCACAGACATGATGGTATTTATGAGTAAACAGCTTTTGGTGTAGTAATCACATAAATGTCACATCTTACTGATGTTGATAAGCTGCATGATTCGGTTGAGTGATCTTTAAGGAATGTGTCCTTAGTAATTTAATAATTATTTAATTATTGAATTATCTGTTGATTATTTTTTCACAATTTTTTATTAAAAAAAATCTGTTCTGGTCATTGACAGTAAAGGAAACATTTAAAGTAGTGCCTACATCTTGGACATTTCAGTCATAGACTATACAGGTCAACAAGCAATTATTAGATAGATTAACAATAACTAATAATATAATAATAAACAGGATGTTTTTGTAACGTTTACAGTGACCAGTACCGCTGCAGGATGGGGAGTGAACCAGGACCAGTTCAGATCATCACAGTGTGCAAGGAGGATCACTCCTTCGAGTTAGACACTAAGGCTTTGGCTCGGGTTCTGTTGGCGCCTCATGTCCGAGACAAGCATGTGGTGGTGCTCTCAGTGGCCGGAGCCTTCAGAAAAGGAAAGAGCTTCCTGCTGGATTTTATGCTTCGCTACATGTACAGAAAGGTGAGCTGCACTGAAACGCGATCAGTGTCTGGTTTGCCAGATATTATATCTTACTACACACAGATGTGTACATGTGCTGAGAGGTAAAGATCACTTCATACTGAGCTATTTGATGCTGAACTATTGTCATTGTGACTGATTAATTTTTTAACTAATAAGTAACCTGATAACTGATTAGTCATTTAATCATTGCAACATTGTTTGGTTCCAGTTTCACCAGTCTGACAGTTTGTAGCTTTTCTCTGGTTTTCATCATCGTAAACACACAGTTGCATTAAAGGTGTGAGAACTTATCATATCCTTAGTAGTACTTGGTCATATACAGTGCCTAAAAAAGTAATCACCCCCTTGGATGTTTCACACTTTTATTGACATTATAAATCAATCATGTTTGATATCAGTTTGGCGACTTTGACAAAAAAACTTCTGAGAAATACCTCATTAATGTCAAAGTTAAAACTGGTTTCTACAAAGTAATGTCAATTAAATAAAAATATGTAAGGTGAAATTGGTATTTGTTATAATATTCATCCCCTTTAAAATGACTGACTTAATCCAACAGTGGTCCAGATATTTGGTGCTAGTAGTCCCACAAAAGTGAAATGGCGATGACCTGAGTGCAGTGAGTGTGTCTAAAGTGAATGCAGTATAAAGACACTTGTGTCTGGAAGGTCCAGTCACTGGTTAATCGGTATTTCTGGCTACCATTACACCATGAAGACAAAAGAACATTTCAAGCTACTCAGAGAACAGGTCACTGAAAAGCAAAAGTCAGGGGATGGATACAAAGGCAAGGCACTGAACATCACCTGGAGATCAGTGAAATCCATCATCAAGAAATGGAAGGAATATGACACATGTCTAAATCTGCCTAGAGCAGGCCATCTACACAAACTGAGTGACCGTGCAAGAAGGAGACTAGTGAGAGAGACAGCAAGTACACCAATGACAAGCTTCAGCAACTGAGACAGGAGAGGCTGTGCCTGGGCTCTTCACCAGTCAAAGCTATATGGGAAAGTGGCAAGGAGAAAGTCACTGTTAAAGAAAACTCGTGTTAAATCATGATTTGAGTTCACCAAAAGGCATGTGAAAGACTCCACGGTCAAGTGGAAGAAGATTGTTTGGTCTGATGAAACCAAAATGGTGCTTTTTGGCAATCAGACAAGACAATATGTTTGGTGGACCACAAACACACCATCCCCACTGTGAAACACAGTGGTGGCAGCATCATGTTGTGTGGATGCTTCTCGGCAGCCAACCCTCTAAACCTTGTTACGGTAGAGGGTAAAATGAATGCAGCAAAATATAGGACAATCCTGGAGGACAGTCTTAATCAGTTGGCAAGACAACTACGGCTTGGGAGAAGATTTATTTTCCAGCAAGACAATGACCCGAAGCATACAACGAAAGCTACACAGAAGTTGTTTAATGACAACAAGGTGAATGTTCTGTCGCATGTTCCAATAGAGAATTTGTGGATGGACTTGAAAAGGGCTGTTCACACCTGATCCCCACGCAACCTGACAGAGTTAAAACCTTCAGTGTCCAGATGTGCAAGCCTGACTGAGACCTATCCACACAGACTCTGCTGTGACTGCAGCCAAAGCTGCGTCTACTAAATACTGACCTGAAGAGGGTGAATATTAACACAAACACTGATTTCACCTTACTTGACATTACTTTGTAGAATTAATGAGGTATTTTTTGAACTTTTTTTGTCAAAGTACATTTTACAGGCACTGCACATGCAGTCATGCAGCATTATTGCCCCTCCCTTCTACAACATGTGAACTAACTAGTTCACTGAGCTGTAATAATTGAGTGTTTAATCTTTACCTTTGTTAGAGTCATTCACACAGATGCTATGAGAATATTGCTGTTCGTTTTCCTGTACAAGGGTCCAGAAGTGAGAAATAAAAAATCACTGCCGTCCAAGCAACACCTATACAATCCTAAGTGAATAGAAAGCTGATAATCTGAATTCTGAACATATGAAGGCATGTGCTTGTGAAAACACAACACTAACACTAAAACACTAGTCGTAAGCTCCAGAGGTTACACAGACAGCAAAACAAACCACTGTAAATCAACAGCAGGTCTGGATTTAACCCAGAAAGTTGAAGTGGGCTAGAACAGCTGAGACACAATATGTCTGGTCCCAGTTGCAAATAATTTCTTAGAAAATGTGTAAAATATTAGTTATTGCAGCTTTAACTCTGTATGCAGTGCTTTCTAGTGTAAACGTTGTGCAGAACAGTTTCATTTACAATTCAGGTTAAACGCACATGATGAGACATGTTGAAGATCTTGAATAAGCCAGAAGATTCAGACTCAGACTTTTACTGAAGTCTTCAGCCTGCTCCTTCCTTCCTTTTGTAATAAACATAATCTGTGCTTCTGTAGGATGATGAAAACTGGGTCGGACAGGAAGATGAGCCGCTGACTGGATTTTCTTGGAGAGGGGGTTCTGAACCAGAGACCACAGGCATCCAGCTGTGGAGTGAAGTCTTCCTCGTCAGAAAGAGCAATGGAAAAGAGGTACTCGAACATTTCATTTATTTCTATGTTTGTTTGTTTGTATACTGGGTGTATGTCAACAATTTACAGTGGCAGCTTCTCAATACACTTGGGAGTTCAGACTTGACTTGCAACAGTTTTTTGAATAGAAACCTTTTCACTGAAAATTAATAAAACTTTCGATAATTGGTAAAAAGACATTACTTCAGCAATTCTCAGGTTTCAGATTAATCATCAGCTTCATTTGGGGATTTTGCATTTTATTCTTTTTACATGACCTAAGTTCAGTTCCCTGTGGAGGGAAGGTGTGAGAGGCTGGTGGCCAAGTCAATCCCTGAGCTTGTAACACATTTCTGACATTTACCTGCAGTAATTAATAGACCAATTGGAAGAAAATCTATAACTAAAATAATTCTTGCAGAGTTGCACCAACACAATAATGTTTCACTATGATATTACATCATATTAGTTTGTAATTCAAACAATATATCCCGTTAAAAGTTCTTTAAAAGGTAAACTCCTAACACTGAGGTTTTGCTTCTCATAAATTATCTGTTCAGCATCACGTTGTTTGTTTTGTGTCTGTGCTGCTGTAGGTGGCTGTGGTGTTGATGGACACTCAGGGAGCATTTGATGACCAGTCCACTGTGAAGGACTGTGCCACCATCTTTGCCCTCAGCACCATGACCAGCTCTGTACAGGTAAATGATCGTCTCTGAATGTTGCTGATTGAATAACAAAAATAACAACAATAACTAACATTGTTTGTCTGCTATAGATCTACAATCTGTCGCAGAACATTCAAGAGGACGATCTGCAGCAGCTACAGGTGTGTTTACATAAGTCAACCTGATAGTGTCAGCAGGTGTTCTGATGATAAAGAACCTGTTTGGATATGATTTGTTTATCATGTCTGCACAACCCACATGTTATTCTCAGCATAAATGATTTAGTTTACAGTTTGCATTAGGTGATTTCTCCTGATATTTTCTTCTCACTTTTAACTTTTTGTAACGGGGACCTTCTCTTCACAGCTGTTCACAGAGTATGGTCGTCTTGCTATGGATGAAATCTTCCAGAAACCTTTCCAGGTAGAATCACACAAAATTTGATGCATTATTGAATACGTTTAAGATTTAATTGATTTGTTCTAATACCCGTCTTTTCTCCTTCAGTCTCTGATGTTCCTTATCAGGGACTGGAGCTTTCCCTATGAATACATCTATGGGTTTAGAGGAGGAAGTCAATTCCTGGATAAACGGTTACAGGTACTAGTGATTCTCGTAGTTGTGTACAGATGTACTGTAGTTATGAGTTTTGGATTACGCTTATGATTGTGTTGACTTTTGAAGGTTAAGGAGGCCCAACATGAGGAGCTGCAAACAGTGAGGGAGCACATCCATTCATGCTTCACCAATATTTCTTGCTTCTTGTTGCCTCATCCTGGGTTGAAAGTTGCCACCAGCCCAGCATTTCGAGGACAACTTAGAGGTACTAATCTTTTTTTCTTCAAGCTTGGTAGGTGGCATAATGCCCAACATACAGAGTCGCGTTTTAACTGTTGTTACATTTACTGTCAGATGTGGCTCCAGATTTCAAAGAGCAGCTGGAGAGTTTGATTCCTAAACTGCTGCATCCAGACCGTCTGGCTGAGAAAGAAATAAATGGAAACAAAGTCACTTGCAGGGGTCTGCTTGAGTTCTTCAAGGTACCATTTTCTCCATCTAAGTTTCCTTCTGCTCAGCCTGAACATGTTTTTATATCTAACACTGTCAATTTTGTTTTGCCAGGCTTACATCAAGATTTACCAGGGAGAAGATTTACCACAGCCAAAGACTATGCTCATTGTATGTCCAGAATTGACCGTTTGAGTAATTATTTTTGACTTATTTTTCTTTTTCACTTCACTAAATTTAACATTTGCCCGTTTGCCTCACCAGGCTACAGCGGAGGCCAATAACCTGGCAGCCGTGGCAACAGCAAAGGATCAGTATTACAAAAACATGGAGAAGGTGAGTCAGCTGTATTAAACACCTTTCATATTCTCCTTTTGCTCTAGTGGTCATTGTTTGCAGTACCATGAGGTAGTGCTGCAACATTAATGTAATCGTAATCGTGATGTTAAACTTTACGGTGCGCAGAGTGTGGACCCAGTGGAGATGTTTTCGTGATTGACAGTGACAGTCTTGACTAGTAAATAAACAGAAGACCGCCCGTTGGCTAAACAAAACAAAACACATGTATTTTTGAGTGCCACGACATGACAAGTGTGAGAAAGAAACATGTTACTTGGCAAGATCCATGTCATTCAGTCATTTCAGAAAATGGTCCACACCCTGGACAAAATGTACCAGCTGTTCGTGTGTCTGAGTACCTAAAGACAAGATTCAAAATGTTCTGTAATCTGTACATTGAAATTATAACCAAACTAGTAGAGACATAAATTCATTTGTTTTTTTGTATCTTAATTACAACTAGCAATATAGTCCACCATAATCGCAATATGACTTTTCTGCCATATAGAGGGCATCTTCCCCCAGTAATTTATACAGTTTAACTAATAATATTTGGTTGGATAATCATATACTATATCCTAACTAGGGCTAAACAACTAATTATTTTCAAACTGATACCAGAACAAATAAAAACAGAATAAAAGTTAGCCTTAGCTGTAGCCTTGACTAAAAGCTTTCTTTCTTTAAGTTCGGCACAAACGGAAACTGACAAGCCTTGAACCAGTCAGTCTGCCTTGGGCGACACACAAGTCAGTTGCAGATGTCAGGTGTAAATGCCAAGTATTTTTTTAACCTTTGAAAATGTCTGACAAGCTCAAACGTGACAAACAGATCACACTCAGAATCAGCACAGCAGTTGTATTGTGTGTCCCTGCCTTAAGGCCTCATGTTTTCCTCTTTCTAAGGTGTGTGGAGGAGACCTGCCCTATGTGGCTCCTGAATCCCTGGAGGAGAAGCATCATTTTTACTTCAGAGAGGCTCTTCACACCTTCTCATCCACCAAAAAGATGGGAGGACAAGAGTTTTGTGATCGTTACCAAGCACAGCTGGAAAAGGAGCTGGGGGAAATGTGGCAGTCTTTCACCAAGCACAATGAGGCAAGAGAGAAACTAAAGAAATGCCTTCTTGGGTTGGATTCTGATGTTAATTTATTGCTATATCACGTTCTTATTTATCTGTTTTTCTCTTTATTTTAAAAGTCAAAAAATCTCTTCAGCGCCTTCCGAACACCTGCAGTGCTGTTTGTCGTGGTGTGCCTCCTCTACGTGCTGTCAGGTATGTTGCTCTTCATCGGCCTGTCGACGTTTGCCCTGATATGTGACTGTACTCTGGGCGCGGTCATGATAGCCATGCTGACATGGGCCTTCATCCGCTACTCGGGACGGTACCGGCCTGTCGGAGGAGCCATTGATCAGGCAGCAGGTGTCATGCTGGAGCAGGTAAGAACCACAGGCCTTGTGCTTGAGATTCAGAGGTGTTTGTTATGTCATTATAACAATGTTTTTTTATACAAGCACTGATTAATGCCACTAGAGGGAGCCACTGGTGTTTAGAAGAAAAATTACATTTAAATGGTTTTTGATTTGCGGTCAGTGTAACATGAAGCAAATCAAAACAACAGTTAAACACATTCAGTAACTGATTTGTCATTTTATTGACGGGCAGGATGAGGAGCTAAGCTACTGACCTAGATCATATCATTTCAGTAAAGAATTTGTTGTCATCAGAAAAACCTGAATTTGCCCAGAATGCTTTAAGAGGGGGAGTGTAACTAAGTCAAATTACTTTTGTTTTCATGCAGTTTTACATACACCTATATCCTATAGTTTCTTTACGAATTATGTCAGGATCATCATCATCATCATCATCATCGTCATCGTAGATTTGGACACTGGTACAGTTTTCACCACAATTGTTGTTAAATGACACAATCAAGATACGCTAGTGTAGATTATCTGAATCTGATTTAATTCAAGAGCTTGGTCATTTTATCAAAACACTGGATGAACTGTGCAGCTGGTTATATTCATAGACTGCCAATTGTAGGGGCTCAAATGTGTTTGGACAAACTAACATAATCATAGATCAGTTCAGTTTCATCCTGTCCAACCAGTAGGCTAGAGACAAGATGCCTTTACTGCCTGCTGTCTTCAGCTCCTGCTTGTTTTGGGGGAGGTTTGTATTCAGCTTTGGCTTTGGAAAGTGAGATTGTGGCAAAGTTGGACTGATGTCAGGTGATTGACATGGCCCTTGGAGAACTTATGTTTTTATTTGAAAAATGATGTCTTAGCTTGTTTAAATGTTTAAAGACATTAACTAAAACATTAAATAAAAGAGATTATCAAAATGTATAAGCTGATCCAGATATTACAGTTACTGAAACTAACAGCAGCAGTTTAAAAGCCCTAAATCCCCCAGAGTCTGGTTAGAGTTGATTACGAACACAAAACCAAAAGTGGTTTGAAATGATCCGCTGAAGTCTTACTGGTGTGGTTAAACACACGACTGATGATGCAGAGTGGTTTCAGTGAATTAACCACAACAAAGAAGAACTGAAGTCAGCGAATGTTGCAATAAGCGTCTCACACCGCGCTCAATCTGCTAAATTATCTTCCCTTTTTTTGCCTCTGTTTTTAGGCCACTATGATATTGAACAAATCGAGAGGGACAAACACAGGCGACAAGAAGAAATCCAGTTAAAGGACCTTCGAACCGTCATAATCTCAATGCAGTGCAACCAGCACACATTCAGCACTAAAGCCTTACCCTGCCTCCCACTGAAATAAACATGCACCTCAAACCCTTCGGCACAAATATAATGCAAATTCCCCAGAATCTCAATTATGCACCTTATGTTTAAAGTTGAGGCTGAGGCAGGGAGTCAGACTGTCCCAATCCTCTTATCAGTACCAATTACTGTCGTCATTTGACAAGTTTACATTTGCTCTTAATAAGTCAGTGTTTACGATTCAACTTTAAAAAACGGCTTATTTTCTATTTCAGATAAATGCGTCTTACTTCGTCTCGTATTCTTCAGACAGGGTGCTTTTCAAACAATGTATCTGCAGCATATCTTTAAACAATTACCTTTAAGACTTCTGGCTTTAAAGCTTATAAATGTATACATATTTCTTGGCTGCTATTTGTTTTACTTATTCACCTTAAACATTCCATTGTGTTTGCAGATGTGCTTTATCAAGACAGGTCAACTCTGTGTTTTGACAGGAAAAGAGGTTACCACACCGCAAAGTGTTTTGCCATTTATTCCTTTATGCGTTGTAGATTTTGATACTGTCTGCTCGTCTCTTTTAGAGGCATATTCTGTACAACTCCAAAGATTAGACATACAAGATAGTAAAAGTAGTGACCAGTCAGCCAAAGAGTTAGCTGTAAATATTCTACTTTTGGCCTTGTACTCTTATATAAAATATGGCCTGCGGTCTAAACTGTTTTGTTCCTCTTAAACAAGTAACAAAAACAAGCAGGATATTCAAATAGGCCAAAATATTTTAAAAAATCAAAGAAACAAGCTGAAGAAATATACAGTGAACACAAATTTTGTATTTGCCTTAACTTTTAGATCACTGCAGTTGCACAATTAATTAAATTTTGTACTTAAAAATGTTACTAATTCTCTATAAAGAATGAACATGACACGTTGTTGTTTTGGGGTAAAATGTTCACTATGCATGACATCTTTCCTGCTTGAAACCATTGCGTGCTCAGATCAAGGCTTTACTTCAGGTGACTTGCATGTAATTCTTGTGTAACATATCATTAAACCATATTACACAAAAGGAAAAATAAAAGGTGGACTACAGAGTGGATTCATTCGTTTTCCTTTGTGAGGCCTGGCAGGGCTTCACCAGTCAACTCCGAATGAATCAGGCATTGGATTAACGGACTAAGATTATTTGCAACTATGCCCTAAATCTCTGATTATGATGAAATACAGGTTCTTTCAGAAACATTTGAGATCATTTGGTATTGAAAACTATGTCTTTGTAGTCTTTATAGGAGCAAAGGTGGAATTGTGTCATGATTTTTATCAACTTGTATATTTCCTGTGTTGTAATACAAAATAGAAACACAAAGCTGGTTGATGTTTTCACTTATTAATGCTAAAGTACAAGTCCTAAGAATACAAGGCCAAAGGTGATCATAGAAATATGGAGGATGGCAGACTTTGTCGTGATCTTTGACCGTGATTTTGCACATTCGACGCCTGTCCATTCCCACAGGAGGAGGAATCTTCAGGAGGATCAACAAGCACACTCTATTGCACTTCCTCTTTGGTGCTTTTTGCACACCGCTCATGCAATATTGTAATAACAGCAAATGTAATCGTCTCATGCAGAGTATGGTGGCCTTGAGTTGAGAACTGCTGTTTTATAAAGAATAAAGAGCTTGACACTGTTCATATTTTCCAATCTTTTTATTAAACCTTTTATTTTGTAAAGTCTACATTCTGAGTGAATGTCCAACCATATAGCTGATCCTGTTACTGTGCTCAACATAAACAGCAGTGTGAAGATATTCTGTCACTTATGGTAGAAAATATGTTGAACTTTTCATGTTACTTTCTACACCTGTGTCACAATTTAAGTTACTTCATAAATTAAAATATGGTTGTTTTTATTACAAATTACCCAACAGTAAAGACAAGTGGGGCTGAAATGATTTGATTTTTTTTTAAAGCCAAACAAACATTTCCAGCCACACTTCAACACATGAAGTAGGTCAGTGAAAACACTGAAAAATCTTTTGTCAGAAAAATAAATGTTCAAAGATCTTAGTTGTTTATAGCATTTTAGAAAAGGTCCCAATTTTTTAGATGTTTGTAAAAACAAAGGGAAGATGTGAGTGTATTTGAACTTCTCAGAGGAATAGTTAATGTGCAGAAAGCTCTGAAGCAGCAGCCTGTCCACACTGTGATAGATCTGTGTGTGTACGTCATTATGCACTATATGGACCTGAGTAGTCAGCTGCCTGAACAGTACACCACATATAATTTAATGTGGAGTTAGTCCCCTGCAGCTGTAACAGCTTCCACTCCTCTTGGAAGAGATGCCTCTACGGTGTTTCTGTGCCCGTTCATTCTGTAGAGAATTTATGAGGTCAGGCACTAATGCTGGAGGAGAAGGTCTTCACTGGACATAAGGGGCCTGGGCCTGGAGAACACCCATCATCCCTCCAGGTGAGGCCGAATACTTTTGTCTACATAGTAAAGTAGCTTGTTTTATTGTTTAAATAAAGTTTTTTCTGCATCTACATTAACTTTATTATCGACTCTTTATAGTTACCTTGAGTCTGATGAAAATAAAAGACAAAATATCACCGCCACAGCCAACTACAACAGTAAGATGCTGCTTCTACATGAGTCTAACGATATTTTTATGATCACAAAATGCTGCAAAATACTGCAGATAATAGAACATTTAAGATAAAGACAATAATGAATATGTATGATGTAATAAATATAGATGTATTTACCTACTGTGTACTTATGTATTTATACAAATGTTTATGTATATTTATGTACATATATATATGGGTAGTGTGGAACGTCAGTGTGAATCCCGGTCAGGGCCTACCTCCAGTTGGGGACCTTAGACACATCCCCCTTATGCTTGACTCTGCCTACTTCAGTATATGGCAGAGACGAAAACAAAGAGAGTCACACCGGCTCAGACGTCGCCCGGATTAACAGTCACAACAAGATACTCACGGATGAGAATAGGGAACTGCTGGAATGCTACTACACAAGTGGATACTTCAAAACCCAACATCTATAGGAAGCAACTGCTATCACAACTAGATACACAGCAGTGCCACAGCAGGGGGGAGACATCATCATCCCCACACTGAGATTGGATACCAAGGCCCAAGAACAACAAGCCCTCTAAGCTGATCTGAGAGACAAGATCATGACTAAGACGGGAGGAACCTGGAACCTCTGTGATGACCAACATTAAGTGAAGTACCCTCTGAGAGTCTGCTAGAAAACATCACCAGCCAGCGCACAACAGAGGAGGAAGTCTGTAGTGAGAAGCTGAAGATGTGGGAGGTGAACCCTGAACTGGCAGAGTGGCTTCAGCAGATACCAGGAACTGTATATATGTATACACACTAATTAATGTATTTGTATACATGGCCTCAGACTGTTTCTGTTCTGTGTTTATTTTGAATTCCTTATTTTTCAGCTGACGTTCATAAAAAATAGTGTGTAATGTTTATTTAACCCCTCGGTGAATGTAGGTCAGTCAGCGGCTCGGCCTCAGTCTGGCCTCAGCTGTGATATCATAGCATCATCCTGCAGAAATGTGTGGATGCAGCTTCCGCTCCTCGCTTCCCGCCGCCTCTCATCCTCACACTGACCCTCTGTGTGTGACTCTCCCTGGACTCGGTGCCGTACTGAAGTCTGCACCAGTGGATTTCGTGTCCCGTGTTCTCCTTATATGGTGATCATCCCCGCGTCCCGGCCCTCTCCGCACAGGGAGCGAGGCGCGTTCACGTACCGCCGCCGCCGCTCCCCGTTCACTTCCTTATTTGGAAGTGAGTTCAACAAAAACCCGCACGGAGCGAAGGAGAGAGAGGAGGAGGAGGGAGGTAGGGATGGAGGGCGGAGAGTTTCCTCTCATCCTGGTGAGCGGCCTGTTGTTTTGTGCCTGCTGAATGTCGGTCACAGCAGCGACACTGACGCTGCACTTATTAATTCATCACTGCCTGCGCTTTTGGCGCAGTAATTAATTGCACGCATTGAAATCGATACTCGTGTATGTACAGAATATGCACACAGACATTTTAAAATATGTTACACAAGGAGAAACATCAAGGCAGAATAAAAGCATCACAAATTCAATCGTGGTAATTCTGCTGCATCAATCATTTCTGTTATATCTATAATATTATTTATTCTAGGCTTATTGAAATACTGGTCCATATAAACACATATTCCCATAATGCTTTCCTCTTCTCCGGAGGTGTGCTCGATTTGTTCACTCCTGCTGGCCGCCACAGTCAGAGGAAATACACTTATTAATAAAAAGGGCCAGTATGGCAAAGTGGCAGAAAACTAAAATATACAGCGTGCAAGAAAAACGAGAAGGTAAAATGTGGTTATTTTAAGAGATGCTAAATAGTGCCACATTTATGAACACCTGTGAAAATGTGGGGGAATTTCAGCAGCGTTGTTTTATGGCCTGGTTAATAATTTAATGTCTAAATGACACTGAAGTGGAGATAATGACTGATGCGTTCAGGGGCTCGTATCTCTGTGTGTCACAGGTGGTGTAACACCCTCGGTCCTCGGTAAACAACAAACACAACCGCC
>OMLM01008819.1:0-54945 GCA_900302695.1 Helostoma temminkii
CGGTCAGGAACTCATTGAAAAATACTTCAACCCAAAGGTAGATATCGTATCATCATCATCATCATCATCATCATCTTTTAAACAGTGTCCTCGCTGTTTTTATTTTCTGTATTCTTATTGTTATTATTTTTCTTCAGGCATACTCATCAAATAAAAGGCAAACAAACAAAAAGGACAGTGAACACAACAGTCCAATTACAAAATTGAACTAAGAACACATCTACTTTCTCAAAAATACTGAACCGAAAACTGAAGGCAGATAAGAAACTATTCTTCTGCAAAATCAAATAAAGCTCAGATCACTTTCCTATAAACATAATTCATCACTACAGCACATTTTTAAATGCACCACTCCTGGCTGGATAATTACTTTGCCCAGGAAATAAAAGCTGAAGAGGAAGAGGATAATCCACTAATCTGAAACAACTGGAATGCTCATTTATAAAGATAAAAAGAGATCATAAGGTTCTGTGTTTGCCACGATAACCTGCACGACTCCCTTTGTGCAGTAAATGCTCTGTGACAAAGCTCATTAACTGGTGTGAATATGCCAGATTTAGCTCAATGGACACTATGTGCATATGTGTCCCATGCAGGTTGAGGCTTCTCAGTTTTTTCTCATAGTTGACTATCTGCACACTTCACACTCTGTTTCTCACATGCATCTGTGTGTACAAGCCTGAACACGCAGATGTCTGCAGAGTGTTGTGGATAATCATCTACATGTATCAGCACAGTCTTAAACCCAGTTCATCCGGCTTTCCTGTCAGTTACTGTGTTTTATTGTTCACAGTGTGTTTTGTTTTTTTTACTTTTGGGATGCAGTCAGAAGACCATGTGCCTGAGGTGGAGGAGCCCATGATGGCCCAGTGCACTGAGAGGCTGCAGCAGGAGGCTTGCAAAGAGCTCTTCAAGGACTGTACCAAGTAAGATCACAGCAGTTACATCTGGTTTATTCTGATTTGTTTTGTTAAGCCCCTTCCACATTTACATTTACATTTACATTTAGTCATTTGCCAGACGCTTTTATCCAAAGCGACTTACAAGTGAGGTACAAAACAAACAAAACTCTAAGTCAAGGAGAAAAACTAAAGCAAAGCAAAGCACTATCAGGAGAAGTGTGTTTGTTTAATGAGATATGAGTGCAAATTGTTTTTTTTCCACACAACGAATTTCTGACTTTGCTCTATCAGAGCCGTCACACCTGTGGTCCTGTTTGTGAAAACATGGATGATATAAACTGGTATCTACTGGTTTAACTTAAGCCCTTTTAACACAGCCACGCTGCTTTATTGGTGAGAAGGTTTGTTTGTTTCACACAGGTACCACACGACATAGGCACCTCGGTATCAGTGGCTTGACATTTAATGTGACGTATAACACAAACATCGGATATTCATTGCCTTCAAAACATTACTTGAGGATAAACTATGATGCGCTTTTACCAGTTTTGCACATTTAAGACATGATTTTGACTCAAAAACAGAAGCTGGAGGAGAGATTAATTAAAATCAATGTTTAAAATGCGATTTAAGTCAAAGTTATGATAATTAAATATGTTAGTAATTTATCAATTTTGGAAATGTAAAACCAATAATAATCGTCTGGTGAGCTACATTCTTCATAGTACTTCCACCTGCTGCTATAGAGAGTCATTGTGTGTCACACCTCTAACCATCATCATGGTTAGCATCATTTTTATTACAGTAAAAATATCCACATCAACTCCCTCATTCAGGCCTACAGTCCTCTCCGCCCGATTAGCGTCTAGTGGTCCCATCACCAATCAAAAGATCCCAAGAAAAGCTCTTCAGCTCTGTGGCCCCACGATGGTGGAATGAGCCACAGAAAAAACAGCTGAAAACACAACTTTTCCGCAACTTCCCATACACCTAAAAAAAACTCTCTCTTTCTTGCACTTGTATCTCTTGAAATGCATCAGGAAGTAAGAATTTATTCTTTTGGAGTTATTTTTTTAGTGTATACAACATTGCAATCACACATTGCATTGATGATTCTTCGTATTATTATACGAGGCGGTCCTGACTCTGTGGAGAAGGTAAATATACTTTGACCAACTATACTACTATACTATACACATTCAGTGAAGTGCAGCATAACTTGCTGTCAGTGACAAGAATTTTATTTCCTCTTGTAGCAATGATTTAAATAAAAAGTTCAGTAAAGGAATTAACCGTCCCGGTCGATTTACTGATTGTGGTTTTTATGTTTTAAGTCAATATGAGGTTTCCTTGTTCCGAAACAAAAGGAAAACTGTGTTATATTATTCAAACAATACACTATGGTATATTCAGGAAATTATGTGATGCAACTTCCACTGAAATTGTGAAACATATTGTTCCACAATTTAGAATCTAAAACCCTTCTCCTTACATATAAAGCACTTAATGATCAAGCCCTTTCATACCTTAAAGACCTCATAGTACCATATCATCCCAGCAGAACACTTCACTCTCAGAGTGCAGGTCTACTTGTGGTTCCCAGAGTTTCCAAATGTAGAATGGGAGGCAGAGCCTTTAGCTATAAAGCTCCTCTCCTGTGGAACCAGCTTCCAGTTCAGGTTCAGGAAGCAGACACCGTCTGTACTTTTAAGACTAGACTTAAAACTTTCTTGTTTGATAAAGCTTATAGTGAGAGCTGGTACAGGTGACTCTGAACCATCTCTTAGTTATGCTGATCCCCCCTGCAGGTATCATCTGCCTCGATATTGTGTTTCCAGTGTTCAGTTGCTGGCCCATCCAACCTGCCAAGCCTGTTGTTGTTGTTGCTTGTTGTTTTTATTGGTTTTGTGACCTGTTGTTCTTTTCCCATGAAATAAAACATCCCTTTATACAAACCTTATCACAAAATTCTTAGCTTTCTGTCCTGCTACAATCATGCTTTGAAAAACAGATCAAAACAACTGTTGCTGGCCCCAAAACAAAGCTAAAAGCCTGAACTGTCCCTGGTTCAGGATTTGGCAAGTCACAAGGCACCAGTCCAAGTGGAATCATGAGTCACTGTGGCTTCACTTGATGACGCACTGATGTAAAAGTGAATTAATTTGTCGTTGTTGAGTCTGAAATTGTCAAATTTGTCAAAGTCTTTAGCTCAGTGCACTTGATACACACAGACACTGTTGACTGAGCATTTCAGATATATAGTTATTATATATAGTTATTTTAACCATCTTAATGCTTCATGGGAATCCCTGCGCTCAAGGAGCCATAGTAACTAATTTAACTCTTTACTACCGCTTTACTTTACCGTAACTATTATTCTATACTTTGACATGTTCTTGGTTGCATTTTCTGCCACTGAATACATCCTGCTCCAGCATATTTCAGAGGAACATGCTGTACTTTTTACTCCACTACATTTATCTGACAGCAAAAATTCACCTTCAAATTTGGATTTATTTTAGAATATGGGACAAACAATTCACCAGAAATGCTGCATAAGCAACACTTGTGTTTATCCTGGACCTGTGTTCACTCATGCGTTGGTTTACAAAGAGCAGAGGCGCAGACAGCTTTGGTCACGTGACGTCAGCTCTATGAGTATTTGTGTAACTTATCTAGATTGGAAGCTAGATTGGTATGTCCTGCAGAAATACTTTGCTTTTGCTGATGTGATTTTGGTGTCGTGGTTTCCAACTTTTATGGCCAATATCATTTCATTTACAGCTGAATGATAATGATGAAAAACACAAAAAAAGAACTTTCCATCTCATTAATGATCTCATGACCTCTCTGCTGAACCTTTGGCATAATCAGATCCTAGCTTAAGGGCTAAACTAACTATCTCCAACTTGAGCAGCTACATTTCTAAAATATATGAGTATGTCTTATACTTTGAAGTGTAGAGTTCAACAGCATGATGAAAAAGGCAAAGTGTAAAAATACTTAAAATGAATGAAAAAATGAAAATGAAATGTGCATTCTTGATATGTTTGTATACAGTGTATATACACGTAGAAAATGCATAAATACAAACGAATCAAATTTAAAAATCAAGTTCAAGAAGTTCATGGTGGAAAAGCTTCAGGCCTTAGGTGCTAGTTGTGTAATATTTTCTAATATTTCCCAAATGAAGACGTCCAGTTCATAATGACTGACATTCAAGATAAAAAAAATAAGCAAAATAAGATTAAACCTCACAGCAGAAAATTAAAAAATGTAGTACTGAAATAAAATGTCCTGTTTTTCATTGTTTCTAGTGAGGAAGTGCTTCTCTGTTCTGTTCTTCATTCCATAACAACACTCGCAGATTGAGTAACATCCTCTAACGGCTCTGTTCGTGCTTGGTGTGTAGGCGTGATGCAGGTCTCTATTTTTCAAGCCACATCAAGTACAAGACATGAGTAATTTACTACTGCTCCTGCTGTGTGCAGACTTCACTCTAAAACCGCTGCAGTTCTGTAGTTTGTTTATCAGCCGGATAAAGAAGTAAAAGATTTGCTGATGAATCTGTCTGCAAATCTCTCATTTATCGTTGTAATTGAAACCACACACCATCCATGCATTGATTGGCTTAACTGGGTAATTATGTGCTGATCCAAAACATGCACAGCACTCTAAACCCAGCCAAGACATTTTCATTTGTCAATAAAAAAACAAATAGCTTGTAAACTCCTGAATAAACTCCTTTATCAGATAATTATAATCCAAATGAACCCAAATGCTTGATTTCACACATGTTGCTGCTTCAGTAACAGTATAGGTAGAAACTGCTGCACATCTTCTGTACCTGAGCTGTGATTTCATCCACAGTGCGGTTTAAATTGAATACATACTAAAATAACAGAATAACTGAAAATATAATATAAATAAATAGCTGAATGACTCAGAAGCAAAGTTAAATGTGGTCCAGTACCTTTACTGGCTTTTGCAAAATTGTTATATTGATCTGGTGTCATCATCATACTGTGCTACGACACTTCGTACGCGTGCTACTGTTACTCTGTGTATTACAGATAAACACGCCACTGCAAAGCAGCTAAACTTTATCTTGTAATTGCTACTTTTGGCCTGAGTGTGCGCTGCATAGCGAAACTCATCTTCCTTTCAGTTGCCGTTTGCTGCTCTGTTTTGGACTTTATATGCATTATAAACTGCATGTGTGTTGTGTGTTTTCCAGATTGATCCATGACTACCTGAGCGTGGCGCCCTTCGCAGACTACCTCGACAGCATGTACTACAACAGGTTCCTCCAGTGGAAATGGCTGGAGAGGTAACGTTCAATCTCAGCTCTCAGTCTCTGCCTCTGCTTTTCCCCCTGCTTCCTGTCTAATATGCACACTCTCTCTCTTCGGCTGTGGTTACATCAGCGTTAAACAGTACCAGTAGCAACATGCTCAGTGAGTCGCTTCATTCCTTTCTCGTCCCGGTGGTCTCATCTCTTCAGGGTTAAGGTGTTCAGAACAATGCAGTCCATGAAAATTAGAGTGATTTCACTCCATATTCAAGACAGGAGCCAGAAGTTTCTCAGCTGCAACCATTTCACACTTTGATTGAATTTGAGGTGACTTTCTGTGAACCTGTGATTAGATTCAAGTGATTCAGTGAGAATCCCTGAGAAGGTTTTGTTTATTGCAATTATGGGTAGTGATACAGGATGCACAGCAGGTAATTCTGGCGTCTAATCAGGTCTTATGATCACAATAAAAAGCATTCACGAGGAAAGAAACTTGTGCACAGACCAAGATGTTGTTGATTTGCATATCTCATAAGTCCACATTTTATTCACATATCAAATGTTTAAACTGAGAAAATATACAGTTTTAATGAAAGGATCATTTTGAAATTAATGGCAACAGCAACAACGAAAAAAAGTTGGGACCGAGGCAACAAAAGGCTAAAAGTGCTAACAAGAACTGGAGCGCTGGCAGCAGGTCAGTAACACGAGAGTATTTCAGAAGTCAAGATGGACAGAGATTCACCAGTCTGTGAAAAATCCCATCTTCATGGCCTCAGACGCACTGCGTTCAAAACAGACACGATTCTGTGATGGACATCGCTGCGCGGGCTCAGGAGTATTCCAAGAGGACAATGATAAACCACATACACATACATGGCTTCAAAGTGGAAGAGTCCAAGTGCTGAACTGTCATGTCTGCAGTCCAGACCTTTGACCATCTGAAAATATTTGGTGCATCTTGACCCAAAAAATACAACAAAGAAGATCCAGGAATGTAGATCAGGTAGAATCCAGTCCTCCCCCAGACATTTACATACTGTTGTTAAGAAGAGGGGATGCTACACTGTGGTAAATTGGTAGATCTATAACAACTTTTTTGAGACATGTTGCTGCCATACATTTCAAAACGACCTTATTTGTTCTTATAATGGTTCATTCACTTTATTTGTACTATTGGTAAAGAAATATGGGAGTTTTTATGTAGATTTACACAACGTCCCAACTTCTTTGTAATTAGGGTTGAAATTCATTAAACTCTTGAGATTAGAAATGTCCTCCTCGGGAATGTTCTTTTCCCATGAAATAAAACATCGACAGCATGAACAAGGTAACTCGTCAAAAACTTCGCAAAACTAAAATAACGGTGCCTTAAAAACCATGTTTCGAATGCTCCAAAACAGCAGTGATCTGAATTCAAATGATCAGCTGATCATACAGTTCAGTAAAAAATCTCACTTTTTAGTGAAAACTGATGACTCTGAGATATAAGGAAGAATATTGTTATTGTATTTCCCCAACGTCAATCATCAGACCACAAAAATATTGTGGTTTCATAGTAACTGTGTCTGTGCCCTGACTCCTTTTTACTTGCCTTCCGTTTTCTAGTGAATATGTTTGTCAGCTTTTCCCTTATGAACGATTTCCAAGAAGCATGCTCAGACACAAATTAAGGTTTGAAGGCTCAAATTAGATTTCAAGTCACATTTTTGTTGCCATTCAGATCTCAGTGTCCAAGTTCAGCACAGGGGAAAACACACATTTCAGTTACGCTTTCTTCAGTGTGTAGCTGAAACGTTGCTGCCGAAGCGAGCGCTTAAAATTACAGTATGCAACTTTTGCTGTAGCATAAGACTCAAAGCATCCCAGGCCATCGACCCCTCCATCCTCGGCCGCACTCTGCCCAGACTTTCAGGTTTAAAACGTTATAATAAATAAGCTTCTAATTAGTTATGGGGAAACACTAGAATATTTTATGGATGGTAATCTGATGTGACCTTTACTGTAAAAGTGTGTTTCTACACAGTTGGACTGTCAGTTAAGGGAAAAATCTGCCACAGCCCAGAGACTGATCCAGTTACTAGCACACAGATAAAATCCAGGTTTCCTCTGGTCGATTTCTGGAAAATGGATCAGAATCTGGTTCTTATTTCGTGGTATTTAATCTCTTGTCTGATGTAATGTATACGACAGAATTATCAGAGTGTTAAGTTACTGGTGAATAAATCAATCTGTCACCACAGTTATGGTTATTACAAGTTTGTTTACTATGTTGGTTTTCTAGGTCCCACTGGCGACTGATGGTTTCCAGACTTCACTGTAAAATCCTGTGTGATGCTTTAAACAAACACCAGCGTGCAGCAGAGTTAGTGTTAAGGTTTGATGCTTAAGCTGTTTAAAGATTGGCTGATGAAACCCACCATCTATCGAGAGAAAGGTTTTCCAGATCTACGAGCTGCTTATCAGATTAAAAACACAACACAAAACATGTCAGATTTCCAGGAACTGGAGAAAATCATTGCTTATGAATTTCTCAGTTCATCCATGTGTGGTTTAACAGTTGTAGTGTTGCAGTGTTTTCTGCAGCAGTAACGTCAGACTGGGAGACGTCGCAACACGGCGAGCTGGTTGTGCTGCTGCAGTTTTAACATATAATTTTGTTAAGTGGGCAGAACGCTGTAGTTGTTCCCTAACATGTTCTTTCTTAGTGAGAGCTAACAGGCATCTGTGTGACGCATGGACACAGGATCAGGAATAAACAAAACAAAATAAACAAGAACAGAAGAGACAGCTACGGGCCTTGTTTTAGGTGTATTTTATGAAGTAGTGGGAAGTAACTCATAAAGTGAGTAGCTTTGACATTTTGGTGGCAGAAAGACTGGAAACAGGTCATAAAATGTCAAAATGACAGGACCAGAGGTTGAAAGAGAAGCAGTGGACGCTCCCGAATGTGGCTAACCTGTTGGGTTTGTAAATGTAACTGCTGAAATACACAACTGAGTTATCTCAAGTTACTGAGGTGCGTTACCAGCTCTAACTGATCTACACATTATCTGGAGAACCTGCAGTTATACTGACGTAAAAAACACTTCCTGTATTTTTTTTTTTAAAGTAGAACTGTCCTGTACTGTCCCTGCTCTCAAGTTAACTGGTAATTTACAATGTGTTTGTGTGTGTGTGTGTGTGTGTGTGTGTGTGTGTGTGTGTGTGTGTGTGTGTGTGTGTTCACGTCTGCAGGTTGTTCAAGGCAAACACCTGTATTTTCCAAAATACCAGGTCATTATATTGAATACAGTTATGAGTAAAATGCAGCCACATGCAGCTCAGGAGCTTTGTCTTTTTACAGCACAGAGACGTGAAGTTTCTAAAGACAAAGAGAACGAAGAGCGTCTCACATGCAGAGACCTAAAACTTCACATTTACCGAGGCTTAAAGTTCAGTAACCTCTACACTGGAGCACAGGCCACTGAAAAGGCTTATGTAGCCACAGACTAATGGGCTCATTGAAGAGGGCTGTGTGAAGGGACGTCTGTAGGTGCAACACATGACCCAAAAGACATCACAGTAATACCAGGAGGCACCGGAAGACGTGATGAGAGTTGAACCACAGTTTTTATTGTGTCATGTCCAACTTTTATCTGATCTCAGTCCATTTCACTGGACGGCTCCTGAATAGTTAAAACTGTCTGAGGATAACAGGGGGACACACCTTCAGTGACCTCACACACATTGAAAACCTCTTACTAATCTCCCAGTCTTTGCAGTTTGAAGTGGGTGTCCTCAGGAAACTGTTAGCAGTGCACATGACACGTACTCTCTCATATAAAACAAATACACATGCACTCAGTGTGGCTGCAGGCGAACAGCTGAGCACTGAACCTGTGCTGACGACCAGAATGTGTCCTCAGCGCCAAGCGAAGTATGGTAATCTGTTTTTTAGATCCTTGTTGGTTTTACAACAAACCAACAATTTAGCTTATTTTAACTTAGTAGACGTTCTTGCATTGCTTTGTTTACTATTTGACCACGAGTAATGTTATGGTAGTACTACTAAAACTCATCACTAGTACTAAAAATATGCAAAGTCACATTTTGACTTGTAATCACAGGTGTAAATATATGTCATTAGCGCTGTTTACGTTAGCTAGTAGCACACTGCGGTCAGAATGAACACACTGAACCTGTACACAGTCAGTGACTGGGGTTGTTTAACACAAGGAGTTTATCAGTAACCACCATTTCATAATGTCAGTCCCTTCCTAATCCCCATCACAGAACATTTCTCAGCATGGTGTTGGAAGGTTTATGCAACTATGTAGAATCTATACCAACGAACATTACACAGCTGTTAAATGGTCGAGGCAGATGGCCGCTCACCCTGAGTCTGGTTCTACTGTAGGTTTCGTGGTGGAAATAAACTCCTGACCAATGGTAGTGACATGATGCTGAGGCAGGATGAATGATTGACATAGTGCTGAACTTCTGAATAAAGATTTTTTTTGTCCTGCTATGCCGGGAGCACAGTGGTTTGCATTTTATGTGTAGTGTGGAATGACTCCTGTGGCTCTCCTGTTTATATGCACGTCACCTGACAGAGGTGTTTGGTTTTGGCCAAAGATAAAATAGTTTAGAATTTGATTTTGCAAGTCGAGCCAAAGGTTCTGTAAATGTAGCTTGAAGTTTGGGTTTCGTGTGTACTATTCAGGAATGTGTTTTAAAAACTGTAGTCAGATGTTGTTAGCATTAATACAACTGGTACAACTATCACACTTTGAAGGTTGTGTTTTGATATTTTATCACCTGGTCCCAAACTAAGCATTTTGCCCTTGAAAGCTGCTTACAAGCTTACATCAGGAGTAATTTAAAACAACCTGTGTCCTGGGAATTGTGTTTATATGAAACTAACCTGCAGCAAGAGGTGTAATCGTGACAAAGTTGTGTTTACTAGCCCTAACGCCCTAACGCCTTGCCCAGTGGTTTTTACCTGCTGCTTATTGTTGTTGTCTGTTGTCCTTTTCTTTCTCCACTTTTCACTCATCTGAACCTGTCGAGGCCGATGGCCACCCACCCACCCTGATCCTGCCTCTGCTGGAGGTTTCTTGTGTTAAAGGGGGTTTTTCCTCTCACTGCCTCCTAGTGCTGCTCAAGTGGGATTTGTTTTCCACCACCACATCCATTTTTTCGTGGTTGTGCGTTGTGGGTTAAGGTTCGGGAAAGATCATAGTCTGGTTTTACACAACTTCAGATGCAACATGTTTATTTATTGTGAACCAAATCCACCATCTCTTCCTGATTATAACATTTACCTCAACATCCACCCTGACCACCTCCTGAAGGTTCAGCTGCTGTTAATAAACATAGTATTTCACTTATTTATGAATATGATGACATTAAACGTAAATCAGCCAGTGATTTCTTTGCCACATCATAATTAGGAAAGCAGTTTTGATTTCTGAGAATCAAGCATGAAGAGTTGCAGAATGGATGTTTTTGTTACCAGTGACACTGGTAGTTTCCACCACAAAACATAGTGCATGTTCTCTTCGCCTTAAACACCAGTACTGTGTCTGGTCAAGAAAACAGTGTGTGTTTATAAGGTGACTGATGATGTCAGTGAGTTAACATTGAGCTAAATGGGAGGGGGTAAAGTAAAGACAGCACACACTCCAGAACCAGTTATTGAATGCAGTATAAAAACAAGTAGGAGAAGCCACCGTGGAGCTTGTTAAGTCGTAAATGACTCATCCTGTTTAAATGAGTCCAGGCCCCAGGGTCTATTTAATTTTAATTTACCTGCTTGAATGAGCAAACAGTCCAGAGGGGGATGAAACAGGAGCACAGATACCAGGAGGGACCAGTTCACTGGTGCTAGTGTTCATTAGCAGCTCTGTTTGTGATCCTCATAAATCCATCCTCTGGTGACTGAAGACACGTGGACATAAAGTTTTCTTGAGATTTCTCCACTGTTGAGCGAGTGAGCTTGTTTTCTGGTGGCCAGTCACACTAATGTGCTGCTTTCTCTGTTCTTCTGTTTCATTTTACTACTAATTATTTTATCTATAAACCCCTCCAGCATTTAAATATATTGTTAAGCACAGCAAGTATTTTTTACCGAACAACCATATGTTGTCTTTTGTTCTACGTTTGCACTGTGCAATAGTTATAGTCATATTTTCTATATATGCAGGTGCATTTTGCTGATGCTTCACCTACATGATGTTCCATGACACCACTGCTTGATAATTCTTAATTGTTTCTTTATCAGACAACACATCTGTATGAGCACAGGATGCCAAGACAGTATTAGCCCTGGGCTGTGGCTGCGATTTGCTAACTTGTTTATCTTTTATCTTTTATTTATATGTTGCAGTGTTTTATATAAGAGTTTTTCTCTTTGTCCAACAGGCAACCGGTGACGAAAAATACATTCAGACAGTACAGAGTTCTAGGAAAAGGAGGCTTTGGAGAGGTAAGCACTGTTTTATTTTTTATTTTTTTTCATCATTTTCTTTAAAGAGCAAAATCCTTTACTTACAATTTACTCTCATACATTTTCAAATGGGATACCAAATTTAAAAGTGTTTAATTGATCCTTGTAATAAACATTTTGAGCAATTTGTTGACTCCTGGTTGCTGACAGGGTCCAAATGTCGGTTCTGGTTCAGTATTGCTCCCTCTGGGTCGTTATAGTTGATCAACTGTACCATTTTACTCAGTTGACAAATATTTAATTTCCAGTAGAGCTATCCATACATATACATTATATATAAATATTTTTATAATTTATAAATACATTACAATACAGTAGGTTGTGGTTGTTGATTTTCACACAACCATGATAAAGGTTGGTGTAGAATTAAGTCCCTGCCACTGCGCACTTCTAGCTTGGGCAGCTTAATGTGACTGATTTGGCTCTAGGAAGTGAATCTGTCACGTTACCTGCAGAGCTACGGTTCAGTCTCTCAGTTTGAGGAAGTAACTTCTCATATTATTTGAAAAGTTGGGTGTCCACATTCAAAAACAAATCAAAACAAGATCCACATGACGAGAGAGTTCTAATGAGGCTGTTCAAAAAAAGAACCTAACCTAACTACAGTAAACTAATAAATCTAAATCAGCCAAACTACGTCATACGTTTACACAACACTATATTTAATCAAGATAACATTGAGTTGTATTAGAAAAACAAATTGAATTTGGTGACTTGACTTAAAAATTTAAAACAGCCCTTTGACTATTTTTAAAGTTGTATTTTACAGTTTTCATAAATTTAGCTTTAAAAATGCAACATATGTCCTTGTTTACAATAAACAATAAACAACAATAAACAGCTCTGGTTTAGTTCTTGATTAAATTCCATATTCCGTTGAGGTTTTTGAACTGTTTATTTCATGAGAATTTAATTTTAGTTCTAATATCTGGGTTTCAAAACAACAATTCATCTGTGCAAGCAGCTTCTTACTGTACTTTACTTGTAGGTGAACTCTAGACTGATCCCAAAGAGCAACAAAGTCCACCTTTTCCTTCCCTCTGTGTGAAATGTGTTTTATATACAGCTGCTGTTCTCATCAGTGTTAGATAGGTCGATAAACACGTGACTTTAACATGGCTCACTGCTGTTCAGTTCCTGCTTTGAAAGTCCTTTCTTTCAACCGTGACTGGTAGATTACCTGAACTTTATTTTGTTGTTTTATTTTATTGTAACCATAGTGATAAAGGTCATCTAACCTGAACAAGGTATTATTTATGACTATAACTTAGTACTTAGTACCTATTTTAACCCAATCAATGATGTTTCCCTAAAGCTAGTTTGTTTTGAGCCTAAACCTAACCACACTCTGAGCTTCCATAAACAACACTGTGTTTATTAATACAACCTTGACAACAAATCTGAGGTACTCAGCTTTATTTATGGTGTTTTCAGGTAGGATGCAGTTTGCGCTGCACTCGCCACGGAGGGTGGGCACAAATCGAATCGTGGGTGCCAGTTACTAGGCAACCAAAAGTGATTATCAAGTAGTAGCAGTGGCTGGTTGATTTCAAGGAGCGGTATCATGTATTTGTCAGCAAATCAGCGAAAAACCCTGGATGTAATTCTACTGATAAGGAGATGCAGACAACATATGGCAAAAAAGAGGGTGTGGGTCGTGGAGGTGGCAGCATCGCGCTATGGTAATAGTCCTTGGCAGCAGAGGGAGGGAAACTCACCTCAGAGTGTTTTCTGGACCGGCTGAAGCCCAGATTTAAACTGGACAGATGTAAAGATACTGTAGCAGTTTACAGATGTTTCTCTCTACTCTTAAGGAGCTTGAGAGGAACCTCCAGAAAGAAAGTGTGTGAGAAGATTGTAGAGAGACTCACAGTTGTAACTGCTTCCATAAGGGCTTCTTCCATCTAAACCTAAATGTACAACACAAAGTGCAAAAACAGAAAGGACTTTCTGAAGTGACTCTACATGATTGTTTAAATTAAAGACTTCCTGAATGATGGTCTCTGTCATTCTTTTCAAACTGCATACTTTTAGTTTGACTGCATTTATGTTCAAAGCAAAACAAGTAAACATTAATCCCGACTTAGTGATGCAGGTCAGTAACAAGATGCACCATTCTTCAGTTTTACTCACATTAGATTCATTTTGGCCTTTTAGAGCTGGAATTCAGAGGTAGGTTGTGTAATGCACTTCAGCCTAAGAAAAGCCAGCTGAATGTGAGTGTTTATTAATAAAATATGGGTTAATCAGGTCAGCATTTATGTCAGGATTTATGTATTTATTCCAGTAAATGCTTCTATTTTTTCTCATTCAAAGAAATAACTGTTTCACTTAGGTTGAAAACAAGTTTTAAAGACAACTTTGCTGACCTTTAAGGCTGGAATTGTGCAACGAGCCACAGTGATTCTCTTCTTTTCTTTGGTTCATGAAAAAGGGGACTTCATCTGTGGCATCTCGGTCTCGTTACAACACTGAATGGCGTCTCTGTGCTACGTGTGTGATAAGAAGAGTCTTTTGATACTAATCTCGTAACTGATTAAATGGACGAGCATCAGATGATGTGATAATGCAACATGAAAAGTAAAACAGCCTTCTGAAAGTTGCGAAACCAGAAATAATTCTTAAGTACAAGATATTTGTGAAGTAAATCACGAGTGGCTCAGTGCAGATTTTTCTACTGCACAAAGTATCGCAAAGGATAATACTGCGATAGTTGATATTGTCTTACACTCCTGGCGATTTCAGTAAATAAATATGAATAGATGAGTGTGATAACCTGTGATGTGTTCAGGTTGTGTGCAGTTTGTTATGTGTGACCTTCAGCTGTGCAAAAATCCCAATATGACTTTTTCACCAAATCATTCAGCATATTTTTAAAAATAATTTTAGTAGTACGAAGAGTAACATGTGGTGCTGTGTCATCTTCTGCGGCTCAGCCCTTACAAAAAAGTAGTATACTTAAAGTTTATTTTAGTAAGTAAACTTAAGTATACTTAAAGTATAGTTCAAGTATCTTAAGTATACTTGCTAGTATACTATTTTAATACTTCTTAGGACTCAATTGTCCCACTTTTTAGTTTACCTCTGATAAGTACGTAAAAGGAATATATCAAGTATACTTGATCACCGACGTGATCACTTGGGTGTCTTTAAGCGAGTACTAATGGATGAGTTGCACCGTGGAAAATGTAGGATTTTGTGTTTTCGGAGTTTTGATCACAGAAGAATTAAAGTTGCATAAGCAGATCTGCTGTGTTACACATTTTAACATGACTCCTGTCACGTCTCCAAACATGGTGGAATATGTTTCTAAAAAAAGGAAGGAATGTTATCTCCAGCTTTACTATCAACGCTCACTTGCCTACACTCTCAGTCTGCTACATTACTAATAATCACAGTCTTGTTTGGGATCCTTATGCTCTCAGGAATGTGAAGTCACAAGATGGACAGCGATGAAATAGTTTATTGTGTCTTTTATGTTTGCTGTTATTTATACATATGAATGGAAATAAAGCTGTATCCTCATGTGAACTGACCTTTTCTCTCCTCTCCTGCTCCTGCTCTTGTTTTCCTCTCCTTTTCTCTTCCCTCGTCCTCCTCTACCCCGCAGGTGTGTGCGTGTCAGGTACGAGCCACAGGGAAAATGTACGCTTGCAAGAAGCTGGAAAAGAAGAGGATAAAGAAGAGGAAAGGCGAGTCCATGGCACTGAATGAGAAGCAGATTCTGGAGAAAGTCAACAGCAGATTTGTAGTAAGCATCTGACTTTATCTGTTTTACGGCTGTCTAGATTTAGAAATTCGTCCTGCTTCAGTTCTTTGTGTGCTTCAGCTGGATGTGAAGCTACTGACATTTGCAGTAATTAAAAGAAAACATGCGGTTTGTTCTGTCTCTGGTTTAGTTTGGTTCTCTGCCAGGTTACCTTCATTCTGCTTATTTGATTTGGACTTCGGTTCGGCCGAGCTCCCGGGGCTGACGGGACCCACAGGACCCAACATGGCTTCAGTGTAGAAATGTATTTGACAGAATTTAATTTTGGCAGCAGTTTTTTAAAAATTATTTTTAGATGTGGGGACGTGCAGGCAACAGTGTTTTCAACTTCCTGAATGTTGAAGGTTAAAGGAAAATCTACAGTGTCTACTATTTAGATCAGAGCTTTAATATTCTTCACGTACTTTACCACCAAATCTCACATGGAAAAACTGCCTTTAGCTGGTTTTCTAATCATCATGTTTGAATTAATGATAAAAACAGTGTATATTACGTGGAAGCTTTTGTGTGAAGTGCTCACTGCTTATCATCCAGCTGGTGAACATGCTAGAGCATTTAGCAGCTACAGAGCCAGGTATCGAAGTCACAAGATGGTAACGATCATCGTCTCATGTCGCTTTCTTTGGGGCCAAAAAGTGGCACTAACTGTATACCAGCAGGTGGCAGTAGTCATTCATGAAGGAAGAGCTAAGACTGCAAATGTACAAACTGAAAACAAAGCAGCATGTGGCAGCATTTAGCTTCTATTTTCACACAACAGCTGGTTTAATATTGAAACCAAGAATATGTCTAAGAAGTTTAAATGGCACTGAGGTCCAGGTGAACAACCAATCAGAGTGTTCTCTCTCACCGATGTGTACACTGCTTATTCAATGTTCCAAATTGGCTGAAAAGTCGGAGATGGGGAAGGATACACAAAAACTACCCCAACAGACAGTCTGCAGAGGCAGATGGCCGTCTAGTAGCGGTATTTCTTGGGCAGACACAAACATAACTCCAAACGAATGATCATGCTGCTTAGTAACTACTGCATGAGGTCAAGGCTTTGTAAGATGATACCGTGTCAAACAATCCATCTGTGCAGTTTGATGCCTTCAGGAGTTTTATTATTGTTATTGAAGTTGCACTGGTTTCTGTCACTTTTCTTTCCGGTGCAGCCCTGTGGGGATGTAGAAAACTGTAAAAAGTACGTACAGTACTCCCCAAAGCTCAGGTGGACATATTGTGTCTTGTTTTGTCCACACAACACATATTGTAAAGGACACACCACTTACACACAACTCCCTTCTGTCTCTAGGTGAGTTTAGCGTACGCCTACGAGACGAAAGACGCTCTGTGTCTTGTGTTGACCCTCATGAACGGAGGAGACCTGAAGTTTCACATCTACCACATGGGCGATGCCGGTTTCGACGAGACGAGAGCTGTCTTCTACGCTGCAGAGATCTGCTGCGGGCTGGAGGACCTGCACCGAGAGCAAATTGTCTACAGGTCAGGAAGCCTCAAAGACAAACATGTCCTGGTCTCCTTGGCCTCTCTGTCTTCTTTCTCACTTGTCCTCTCATTCTCTGCTACCCAGGGACCTCAAACCAGAGAACATCCTGCTGGACGATCATGGTCAGTAGCAGTGTTAAAGGGAAAACCTCTGGTCTGATTATTATTACAGCTTTATAGTATTAGTTTAATATTTCAACGTAAGACGAAACCAGAGATTAGTAAGTAACAGGACGGGTTCACAGCAGGGGTTTGTCTGCTGATTCGACCCATTAATCAACGCAGTCATCAGTGACTGTGCCGCACAGCTGGCAGTTAAAAATTCATTCAACACATATCTTTAGATTTAACACAATTTACCGTTCACTGGAGATATAATTAATAATTATTTGGACAGCTGCATGGATAGAACAGCGTTACTACACCTCAGCATGTAGCCACGGGAGGACCAGGAATCAAACCCGCCAACCCTGGGGTTGGTGGGTGACCAACTGAGCTACATACCGCCCCATTACCACTGATGTGTCAGAATAAGTGTTACTGAATCTACTTGTAGGTCGTAGAAAGATGACTCTTATAATTCCAGAACCTGAGAATCTCCACCATTTTAAAGGTTTCTTCAGGATTACAGTGAAGCACAGGCGGACTGCAGACAGGGATTGCAAATAGTTAATTCAGCGATCTTTTATTGGTACCAGTTTACCAAAATGTTGTGGAATATAAGCTGAAATCACTAAACGTGACCTGAAAATATTAAAGTAGGAGTCATATTAATGGTGAGACTGAATATTACAGACAAAAAGCCATTGTGAATGAAATGAAAAGCTTTGGTTGAAAGCTACAGAACTAATCAGTAAGTGGACTTACCTTAAAGAATTTAACAATAAAATTATGGAATTATTATTTGTGATTTTCTTTCCACTCGATCTGACCTGTGTTTGCTTTAGGAATATGATAGAATAGATGTAAAAATGTAATTTAATGCAAAGCAGGGTCAAATACATGTAAGTATTAATATGCACAATATTTACATATACATTTAATTTGCCAGAAATTACCAATAGTAACACAATTATTAAAAGTATTCTCATTTGAAAGAAAATACCCAACCTAACCTAGTGTGTAGTAAAATCTTATGTGTGTGTGTTTGTTAAGGCCACATCAGAATATCAGATCTGGGTCTAGCGATTCATGTGCCAGAGGGACAGACCATCAAGGGACGAGTAGGAACGGTGGGATACATGGGTGAGTAACGTCTGAGCTGCTCGTCAGGACCAAATTTCACCATTGGCTCAAACAAACGCTCACTCTGCCGCCTTCCTTGTCTCCTCCAGCTCCAGAGGTGGTGAAAAACGAGCGCTACACCTTCAGCCCCGACTGGTGGGCGCTTGGCTGCCTGCTGTACGAGATGATTGAAGGCCAGTCGCCTTTCCAGCAGAGGAAGAAGAAAATCAAGAGGGAGGAAGTTGAGCGGCTGGTGAGGGAGGTGGATGAGGAATACTCCAGCAAGTTCTCAGAGGATGCAAAGTCCCTCTGCAAAATTGTGGGTCGATCAATCATAGCATGTGAATAGATTCATAAGCGTCTTTCACTCATATCAGGGATGTGAACGTGCTTTTGTGTTTTTTAACCCTTTAGCTGCTGGTCAAAGATCCTACAAAGAGGCTGGGCTGCCAGGGCGGCGGAGCCTCTGAGGTCAAAACACATCCCATCTTCCGCTCAATAAATTTCAAACGCCTGGAGGCTGGGATGCTGCAGGCGCCCTTCATCCCTGACGTACGTTAACAGAACATAAAGGTTTAGTAAATAAATCCAAGCAACTAATAAATATAATTATCAATGGTTGTAAATCTACAGTAAAGAAAACAAGTATAATTCATTAAATGTTTGTTTTACTATGAAAAGAAAGCCTCACTCTCCACAGCAGCAGCTTGGATTAATTATTCTGATTATTAAGAATGTCACTGTGCAGATTAATTATGCATCTAGCATAAAATGAGCCTCAGTGTCTGTAACAGGAAGGATTTCCCACAGTGAGTACTCAGCTGTAGTACAGCAGGTTTTATGCTAATGTAGGTGCAGAGGGAGTTTAAATATTTATCTGAACAAAGTTTGGTTGGAGGGGTTGTTCCTCACAGAAATGTTTACGCAAGCGGTGGTGCATCCTGCTAGAGTGTCGGCTGCAGTGAGCGCTTGAAGTTTAACTGCGCTTGTGTGTCTGTGTTTGATAGCCACAGGCCATCTACTGTAAAGACGTGCTGGACATCGAGCAGTTCTCCACGGTGAAAGGCGTGGAGCTGGAGCCGAAGGACGAGTCGTTCTACAGCAAAGTATCCACGGGCAGCGTCCCTATTCCCTGGCAAAACGAGGTCAGAGACGAATACGTAATGATAAGATGATTTCATCTGTTCAGTCCGTTACTGTTGCCTCCATACAGTACAACATTATAGAATCCCACTCGAGCAGCAGAACCAGTCCCAGGGTGGGAGGCCATCTGCCTCGACCATTTGCCTTTTCTTAACAACTCCCAAAATAAATGAAATACAATGTCAGCATCTAGATGTTTGAGACATCACAATGACTAATCGTGATAAGTGAATGTTCTTTAGGTAAAATGTTCGTCAAGACATTAACCCCCTTTACTCTGAACGTTTCTGACCTTCAATTCTTTTTACTTTACTAGGTCAGGTTAAAATAACAATCTCTGGTCTCTTCTCCTGCAGATGATTGAGACAGAGTGTTTCGCAGAACTGAATGTTTTTTACCAGGATGGCGCGGTTCCTCCAGACCTGGACTGGCGAGGACAGCCATCTCCTCAACCCAAACAGGGACTCCTGCAGCGGCTCTTTGGCAGACAGGTCGGTTGAAAGCCTCAGCTCGCACACGGCATCTTCCTTTACAGATTGCAGCATGTGTGTACGTCAGCTAGAGATCAGTTTGTCAGGGGTGAGAACAGTTCAATCAGGGACGTGTTTTGTTTGTTGTTCCTTCACCTGGATGACACACACACACCAAAAATGAACTTCAGTGCAGTAGGAGACATCTTACATCCAGCATGTCTGAAACTGTCCGGCAGTTTATCTTTCCAAATGAGTGATTATCAGTGATGCCACATGAGGAGGAGTTTGGTGGAAGGAGCTACAGAGTCTAGCAGCACGCAATGATGGCCCATTTTTTTAAAAAAGAACTAAAGCGTAAACTGATTTTAAGAATTTTGAGTGTTTTCTTTCAATTCTTTTGACTGTTTTGACTCCTTATGCACCAAGTTATAGTTATTTTTACTTTAGTACTTTTACCACTGGAAATATTTCCATCGACTACCAAAACAGAAACTGAACCTCTGCCTCTCCCTGCAGGACTGCTGTGGTAACTGCAGTGACAGCGACGAGGAGCCCACCAGGCTGTGACTCACACACACACACACACACACACACACACACACACACACACACACACACGATTTCATTTGTTTACAACTTTTGCACATTTGTACTATGTCTAAATGTCAGAATGTATATTTTCAGCATAGTCACGATGTTTAATGTTATTTAAAGTGTGAAATATCAGCGGCTCAAAAACCCACGACGCAGAGATGGACAGAAAGTGACTTTTTATTTTCTACTTTTGTTCGTTTCATTTTTGGTTCGAGGAAGGTTTTTGTTTTCACATTCGTCCACTTACACATTCCATGTTACTGAACTGGGAACCGCTGCTGGCCGCTGAGCAGCTTCACTGGAACAATCGCCTGCTGTAGAAGTGCCTTGCTCGAGGGCGCTGTGACAGTGGTTACTAAAGGAGGACTGAGCATTCCTTGATCTCCTTATATTTCGTCCAAGGAATCAAACCAGTGACTTTCAGCTCGTGAACTGTGACCACTTAACTTCTCCTGCCCTCCATCCTGCTGTGACTGACCTTTCTGCTTTTTTCAGCTTATTGTTTTCTTAGACCTTATGGTTTTGGAGTGATTTTAGAGCCATGGAGTCTACATCTGCAGATATTTTTGTAACTATATTATTATTTTTTTTTATGAATTTCTTGGGACAATCGACTTGTTGTGTCAGTGCGGCTTCAGTTACTCTTGTCAGTTCAGTACCACTTCTTGGATTTGAGTGTAAATATCATGTTATTCATCAGAGATCATAGATTCAATAAACTCTTTATAAATGGGTGAGGCCATGAACAATAACTATGTAACGTATGGAAGATAATTTATTGGAGAGTACTTTAGTTACACAGTCAGATAGGACATGATGTACTAGCTAGAAATTAAAGGCTATTACCAACTTAAATTTTGTGTACCTGCACTTCCAAACTACAGTTGGTTCAGATAGTATTTAGCCCTTATTCATTTTTTACCCAGAATTTTACAAATGTAATTTTTTTTAAATGAAAAACTGAAATATCACCTTGTACATAGTTCAGACCCTTTACTCTGTTGATACACCAGGGTTCAAGACAGGGCTTCGTCTGGGCCTCTGCCCAGTGCTTAGGATTGTTGTCCTGTTGGAAGATGAACCTTTGTCTGAGGTTGTGAGTGCTGTGGAACAGGTTTTTACTGAGGATATTTCTGTATGTTGCTCCATTCAGCTTTTCCTCAACCCTCACCAGTCCACACAGAATCTGTGGAGCTCAGTCAGAGCGACCACCAGGTTCTCGCTCACCTCTCTTACTAAGGCCCATCTCCCCCAAGTGCTCAGTTTGCTCAGCCTTGCAATGTATATGATCCCTTTTCGGAGCACTGCAGGAAGTTCCTTTGACCTCATGGCTTTTGTGGTTTTGCCAGCTCTGAGGTTCCTTTCCAAACCATGTCCAATCAATTTACCACAGGTGGACTCCAATCAAGGTGTAGAAACATCTCAGCAACAATCAAGAGAAACGAGAGGCGCCTGAGCTAAATTTCCTTTGCAAAGAGTCTGAATACTATGTACAATGTGATATTTCAGTTTTTTATTTTTTAAATTTATTTTTTAGTTATGGGGAACTAAGTGTAGATTAATGAGAAAAAATAAAGAATTTAAATAATGAGGCTGCAACATAAGATTTAAAAAGTGAATACTGAATACTTTCTGAACCTGATGTCTATTACATTTTAGTTACTTAGTTATTACCAATCTTAACTGGTCACAACTACACAGTGCTTATTTGAGTTGATGGGTGATATTTCAGCTGTAGTTTCTCTGTATTTACTCGACCACTTAAACTGCTATAATTTCCCAGACATTTACCAAGTGAACACTTAGTAATTAGTGGACTGTAAATGGAGGGGTTACCTCCATTTGGTCTTTTATTTTTCTGACTAAATTGAATGTTTTTGGAGATCACAATGAACAAATCACCATTACACCGCTTTAAAGGTGCAGTGCTTAAAATGAAAAAAAATGTGACAGCACTCAGCTCTGAACCAGCAGCCTGAAAAGCACACACACACTCACTCAGGAAAACGATGGCATCACTTGAGTACAATAAATAATATACAGTAGCTCCCACAGTTCGGTAGCAATTACAGAGGAAAAAGTGCATAAAGTCCCAGGACAGTTGTAGGAGTTTAGTTAGTTGTGTTAAGTTTATAAGCAAGATATTTTTATTCTGTATAAACTTTTACCCCTCTGTAGAAACAAATCTGACTTTGTGCACACTGACGAAAACAGGTATATACCTATATATTATAGATTATAGATTAAACCTTTTATAGTAGGGATGATAAAAAGGGTAAGGATGATAGAATAAAAATTTTCAGAGACGTCTCAACAATTTGATTATTGTGGGGAGCTACCGTAATCCTACCATAACCCCTACAGGAATATGAAACCCAGTAAAAATCTATAATACCACATAGGAGAAGGTGGAGGGAGCTACAGATGGTTGGCATGAGAGTTTAGCAGTATGTTGGGTCGTAGTACACCTCTGCCTGAACTAATACTATGTTTTGTTACTTTTCAAGTGCAAATCCACAAATGTGAATTTTCAAATGATCAAAAACGACTACCCCTGAAGCAGAAATCTAAGTGATTGGCAGCAACTTGACACACATACGTCCTCTCTCACCCAGTTTCTCAGAACCCAGATGCACAACTTATTGTGCTAATGCATATTTTGTAGAAAACACATTGTATCATCGGCAAAGAGTCGAATTTATATGTTCACCTTGTCCAATTTGATGTTTTCCCGAAACATACTCTTTATGACACCATGAATCACTTTGGGGTTCACCGAGTTGCGAAACTAAAGTTGCCACATTAACATGTGAACAGGGGGAACTGGATGTCAGTGAACTGATGAAGGTCATTGTCACAATCCTTTGAATCAACAGTGCAACTGCATCAGCACGAGACCTTTGTCTAAAATAATGGCAAAATGTTCAATTTCAAACATACGAATATCTGATCAGAAAATACATTGACAAATCTGAGTATTCAGATGCAGTACTGTAACTATCCCCACCACAGACACAATAACTCAGGGTTTATGTAGGAGTGATTTTTTTGTGACATTATTCCCTGCTCTTCCTCCTTTTTTTTCTTTGTTGTGACCGTGAGTAGGTGAGGATCATTTGTAGACTGAGGTTCACATGTGCCCTTACACTGATCGCTATTAATGCGTGGTAGTACAACAATACAAAAAAGAAATCCAAAGTTCTGGATGGAGACGTCCAGATATGTCTCAGGCGATCGGGTGATTAAAGTCACGCTGAACCAATGACAAGAGTAACTGAAGCAATTTGGGTTAAGTCCTGCATCAACCAAGACTGAAGCTGGTCTGTTCATCATAGCAATGAAATGCCTCAGCTGGTACTGTTGAAGTCAATGGCTTCAAATAATATGGCCTCTGTTTTTAAGCTATTAAAGTGAAATACCTCTGAATGTACAAATGGCTGTCATGTTATTTGTGTAGACTAAAGATGGGTCTCATCGTGTTTTAAGGTCTGTTATCTGCACTGAACTCGTTCCTGCTGTTGATTTTTGGCTGTAACAACCATGAATTCATGAAAATGTTGAATTCTCAGCGACCAAATGACGATATCTCTCCCAGATAATGGAGACAAAACAAACGAAATAATTATGGTGGCATTTATCAAAGCTGAAGCCTCAACTCAGGCTGAGCTGAGGTATGATAAATGGTGGCAAGTAACCTTTTTAAAGGGTCAGTTCATGCAGTTTACCAAAATAAAGCATTTTTCCACTTTCCATAGTTTGTCATTGGCTCATCATTTGATATATGGAAAAATAGACACACAACATTATATCTTCTCCTGTGTTGTCTCTACGTCGATGTATTAGGCAATTTTATAAGTCAAACTTTGCATTTTGCATCAGCCATGGCTGATGGTGCATGACATGTGCTGGACTCACAAATTGTACATTTAGTTTTTTTATTGAGTCAACAGATGTATTTTAGAAGAAATTAATGACTATGGACTGCCTGGATGAGTTGTTGTTGTGCTCTTGCAGTAGTTTTGATAGGTCAGCCACTCCTGGGAAGGTTCGCCACTGTTCCACATTTTCTCCATTTGTGGATAATAACTTTAACTAGGGTTCACTGGAGTACAAAAGCCTTAGAAATGGCTATGGAACCTTTTCCAGAATGATACATGTCAATTACTTTGTTTCTCAACTGTTCTTGAATTTCTTAGATCATGGCACATACACCCTAGATTACACATAACACGGATACTTTTATCAGAAGTCTTTTGGAAAACTGTATGAGACCCTATTTAATGTCATCCTTTGGTATCCACATTTTCCAAATTTCTACAGTGGAAGTGATGAATAACACATGATCAAAACCAATAATGGTCCAGAATAAGAGAAAAAAACATGGTTGACAAATTCTTTAATTTCCTTTTAGGGCTAAAATTACTATTTGAACAAAGGTCCTCTGAGGAAATTATTTAGAAACTGTGTGCATGATTGCATTACCACAGATTTGCTGCAAGAAAACGCTTTTACTGAGTCTGTCACTGATCAATTGGACATTTAATAAAAGCACAGATGAGCAGCATACTCTGAATAAAAGGGTTTGAATTAGCTAAATGAATGGACGAGAGCAGCAGAGCAAATACCTGCTGTCCTGAACTTGCTCTGTGTAAAACTTGAACTTGTTCATGACGTGTTCAAGTGTTCAGAGAGGTTAAAGGCATTAAGAGCTTTGTTTTTACTCCAGGTTTGTTATGAAAGCACTTTTCAAGGAAAAATCAGCCAAGAAAACCTTTAATGCTTTTACAGACAATAAAAGTTTATATATAACATATATCAAATATATATTTTTTATTGCTGTCACCTTGAGATTTTCTTACTACAGCTGCACAGAGTTTAAAAAATGAAAAATAAAAACACAAACTTTAAAGTTCAGAAAGCTATCCATTCATTTGCCTCTTTCTTGTGCTTTATATTGACACAGGGTCAGCAAGTCAACACTCCAATGTTAAATTGAAATAAGAAATTAAATTTTACATATGATTTGAAGCTTGTCATCGACTTGTTTGGCCCATCTGGGGAAGCGCACACACAAACACCACCAACAGTCACAGAAAATTTGTTAATTGGAATCATGCTTCCAGCCACCTGGTTAATGTAATTCCAGACATTTGGATGGTTTATCTGAACTTTGTTTGCTGAAAATAACTACCTGCTGTTTATGGAGACGGTTGATAAATAACATTTACTCAGAAAGAAAAACTAGTCCAGCCTATAACACCAGAGAACGTCGGAGACACTGCTAAGTAGATTTGAAGTTAAATAATAATAATCATCGACTGTGTTGAGACATTCAAATTTAACACTGCTTTGTTGTTTGCCTACAAGCAGAAGAAGAAATGATCTCAACTAAACCTACAGACAAGCGCCAGGCAGCAGATAAGAAGCTGGATCGTGACAGGAAATTAATTTAGCCATGGGCAGGTGGAACTTGGTTTAAATAGAAGGTGAAGTGAGGAGGAAACTAGAAGCAGGTGTGTCTGTCGAGAAAGCAGAAAGGTTTGGGGACATCTGGTGGCTGGAGGGAGAATAGCAGAGTATAAAGAACTTAACCAGAGCTGAGGTGGTCAGTAGAAAATCCAGACACCTGTCTGAACATTCATTCATTCATCTTCTATACCGCTTAATCCCTGCAGGGGTCACGGGAGTGCTGGAGCCTATCCCAGCCAGCTTATGGGCGAGAGGTGGGGTACACCCTGGACAGGTCGCCAGTCCATCGCATTGCTGCCCCTCCTGTCTGAACAGTAAATGTGAATATGTATTGATGTGTTTACTTTTTGCAAAACTGTCAGTAAGTTATTGCTGTTGCAAAGCTGCATCTTGCCTCTTGCTAAAAAAATAAGGAGACACAGAATATGCTCTCCTTTTTAATAAACCCAGTTCATCCTGCACAGGTCCGTCAAAATTGGTAGCTTTTAATGAGCTCAGTATCATCAAGCCCTGTTAAAACTGTGCACTGTCGCGAAATCTTACCAGACCGTCATCCTCTGGTGATGCCTAAAGCTGGACAGTCATTTCCTTTTTTTATCTTTTGTACATCTAAATTAGCAACTTTTTATCCTCACACTAAATTTAAACACTACGTTCAGTTTTATCATAGCAGCCTCAAAGTTGTTAGCAACATTTTAAATACAGCTCTATAATGTTAAAACAAGCTCAGTGAAGTTTACAATGGCACTTTTGACAGCAGCCAAAAGAGAAATCAGTTCTGTCATCTGCCAGATCATTAAGCATTCAGGTGATTGATGAGACACCTATTGCCTATCAAAGGACAACTGATCTCACAAATTCTCAAATTTGTCAGGTGCAACTAGTTTGGGGATAAGACCAAGCTGAATCTGTACAGATGCCAAGTTTTGCACATTGGATCTCTCTGGACAACAAATCCTCAGAATTCAAATATATGTTGTTTGTCCCAAATGTCTAAGTTGACCATTTGTTGTAAGAACACCTCCACATAGAGCCAGATGTGCCACTCATCAACCCAAACCTCCCCATGAAAAAGTATGAGGGTATTAATAGTTGGTGGCTGTGTCAAGCTCGCAGCAGCCGCTAGATGTCAACAAACAGAATCACATAAAAATTGATTACATTTACTAATATTTGTGGCTGCATTTCACAGGATGGCAGTCTTCTCTGGAAGAAGAGAGAGAAATGTACTCTAGTACTGTGCTGTGTGTTAAGACTGAATTCTTACTGTGAGATGCTTCATAATGTAGACTTAGATGTTAGAAATCGAAAACAAGCAGCATCATTCAGCGGCTGTAACCTTGTGATTCATACATATGATTTAGCCCCTGTGATGTGCACAAAACACTCTGATCTCTGACAGCAGCACAACTGGTCCTTTCAAAATAATGATCCTTGGAGAGTTGCAGAAGTGGATCTCCAGTAGGGACAGAAAGGGCTGGGTTTCATTTTTACCATCTAATTAGTAGCAGTCTCACCCCAGGTGAATGAAAAATAACTGTAATTAGCTGATAGGATAGAGACCCAGCAGACTCTGGGTTCCTCTGCATTAATTGCGAGACATTGTAGGTGTGTGAAAGTGTGAATTACATTTGTAAAAAGAGGGGAATGAGAGGTTCAGTGTGATTTCAGCCTGACTGAAGCCAAGAGCTTGTGTGTTTTAATGTCTGCTGTGTTCATGGACAAGCCTTTCTTACATTTAATACATTTCTTTGTTCTCTTGTTATTAGCGTGATGTTTTTCTTCTGCACGTCCTGTAGACTTTACCCAGTCTGTTTTATGTCTGATCTTTCTTCTTCACACCCTTTTTAATTCTCCCAAGCAACAAAAATGTCACAGTTAATGTCAATGACACAGCCTACACCAAAGCTACAAAAAAAAATAGAGTCAGAGTTATTAAAGCATTTCAAAAATGTCACAGTACAATGCATCATTTTGTAGATTAAGAAAAGCTGTTACTATAAATTAAATTTTTCTATAACCATGGTACATCATCATTCAAGGAAAAAAAACAGGTCTTTGAGCATCAGAAACTTTAGTTTTTTTTAAAGGTCCAGAGTGGAATATAATCACTGAGCCCATAATGAGTCACATAATTAAGTCTGTAACGGCACCGGTGCCAGATTTACCTCATGTAATAAGTCATAATAATATTTAAACAATGGTTCCTGGGTTTCGTGCAGAAGTAGACACCAGGGTTTGCTGAAATGACAACTGTCTTTTTCAGCAGTATCTACATTTATTACCTTCAAACCACTTGGCAACACTGGTGTCAGCATCTCTTGTTCCATCCTCCATCTTTCCCGGGTTACCATGGCAACTCAAAGTCAGGAAGGATTCAAATGAAGCAAATATACTGTAAGTAGGCACACACCGACGCACATGTGCTGTAACCCATGTACTGTAAACACAAAGGCATGTTCAGAGCTGCCTCTTTATTTTATGATGAATCCCTGTCTCCTGAAAATTACATTCCTGTACAAGTAAACGTAATTATTATGTTGTCAGGCAACGTATTTGTGAATGAATGAAAGTGTCACATTTGTTAAGAGAAAGCGGATCACAAGAATGTGGTTGGGTTGGATGGCGGATGTAGCAGGACCGACGAGCTGCAGACGCAAGGTCACGACCACAGTCCTGTATGGTTAGGTTTAGGTGTTGGTTGGAAGCAGGTTTTTTAAAATTTAAATGCAGACATTGTGTGTGACATTGTGATTTTCCCAGCCCACAATCTTTCCCTCGACCATAAAACATTTAATAATTTTGGAGCCGTTATCGTTAATTAATGACTCAAGATTCAAGATTTTTAAAAAAACAACAACAAATAACAAACAGTAAGCCATACGTGCTGGAAGGATTGTGGTTTTCTGGTCTTACCCAAATATTTATACACACTAGGAAAATATCTGGAAAACACTGCAACATAATTTTAAGATAAAGATATTAATGATATGGTCATTACTCTATTTAGATCATTAACTTAATGGGTTAATAACAGGAAATGACAGTTCCCATTTTGAAAATGGCTACAATAAGATGCACCTACAGTAAATAATTGGCTGTAAATTCATTAAGGAGAACCATGAGATTAACTTTGAGAGAATCATCTTTACATATCATCTCACCAGCGTGGGGTACCACCTCTCTTTAAAAATCAAGTAAAGATATGAACCAATCTAAACATACAACATATCAAGACTGTAACTCAGGGGTGTCCAATCCTGGTCTTCGACGACCACTGTCCTGCTTTTCCAATAACATTACCTGGTTCAATTGTGTTCGGCCAATCAGTAGCTTTAAGTGCAGGGATGGTTGAGAAGTTAGAGCAGGGGTGTCCCTGAGGTCCACTGCCTTTTTTCCCCAAACGTAGTCCTTAATGCAGGGTTTCTGCTCTCAGTCAGTTGGGCTAGCTCTACAGTAATTTAAACCCTTTGTGGTTTAAATTAAGGTAAACTGCCCCATTGTGTTCGCCTTGTTCTGCATCAGTTGACTTCGTGTAGCGTGCAGGTCCATCACTGGCCATGCACTTTGGGTTCCTACACCACCAATTACGCTGCCACAGCTGCGCTCACAGCTAGCTCTAGTTCAAATGTTTTTTATAGAGGTTGATATGTCTTGCAAAAAGTATTTTTTCAGTAGTAAAAGAAAATCATCTCTGTTTACTTTTATCAAAGTATAACAGTATAACAAATGAGACAGATAAATAAAATGTGTTTTGGAACATGAGCAAAGTCCAAGCATTTAGCCGTAGTTGAAGGGGTTTGACAAAAGTTATTATCTATTTCAGAGTTGCTCTCTGAACAACAACTTGCTGCAGCCTGCTACTGTTACTGTTCTTAGCGGCTCAGTAAATTTGAATCTGAGACATAAAAGACGTGTGACTATCTATAGAGGCTGCTCTATAGTAAATGTTCCAACACAAAGACCTTGACTGTTTGTACTGTGTGTGCGAGTGTGTGTGGTGCTGTGTCACTTCTGAATTGGACGTCATGCAGTCACACTTTCTTCCTCACCCACATACACACATTTGTCACCGTTGTGTGTCACATTACACACTTTCTCTCGCAGACACTGACTGGGAACAGCGACGTCACGCTGAAGCCACTCAGACTGTTGTTTTTTCATTTCATCGTCCTGTCTCTCTTTCTCTGGGTCAAATCCCACGCTTAGTTTCCACTCTGACTGGTCATTGTTGTATTGTTGAGTTATTTTCCTCCTCCTTTGTTTATTTGAGTCATTCACACTTGACTGGATGACTCAAAACACTAAGATACAGTACCGGCCAATTTTAGCTTAGCAGTGAGGGATTTATCATTCAAACAACCTATTGTTTTCAACATTGTACGTTAATACTGGAGGCATCCAAACTATGAAAGAATATGCATGGCATTGTGTAGCAAACAAAAAGTGTTTAATGACAGTTTCTCACACTCTTGGCATTCTCTCAGTCAGCATCATGAGGTAGTCACATGAGGTAGTCTTGAAGGAGTTCCCAGACGTGTTGAGTACTTGTTGACTGCTTTTCCTTCACTCTCAGGTCCAACTCATCCCAAGTCATCTCAACTGGATTTGGATCGGGTGACTGTGGAGGCCAGGTGAGGCCAAATTGTTTCCTTGGTGAAGAAAAACCCTTTAACAACATCAACAGAAGTCAAGAATGTTTGAAGTATCATCGTCCAAAAAAATCAAGTGACATTTTCATGAACGTAAATACGCAACAAGGTGCAAACTGGTAACATTCGAAAACAGGAAAGCCAGAATGGCATGGGCATGTGCAGCAATCCATCACTTTCCTTTAAAAAAATCTATGTTAGTGAAATGCTACCCTTAATATAAAGCAATTAAGATAAGGTGAATAGATGTGAACAAGTTTATTGGCTCTTAAAATTCTGCTAAGTGCAGAGTCCCTCAGGTGTCGAATGCTACCAGGAAATTAACACACAGAGCAAGGTGAATGTGAAGAACTCTTGCGAATGCTCGTTTTACAACTTTATGCTATAAACCCTAGTGATGCCCACCACATCACTGCTGAAAGATCCTAAGGGAAAAACCGCATCCATCCCCCTGCTGAGAACTACAAACAGCTCAGTAACAAGTCCATTTTTAGATTCTCCACCAGTCTAAAAATGAACTGTTACTACATCGCTTCTCATCTCAGTGGGAAGGGGGAACCACTATTCTGTCTGTTGGACTGAAGCTGAAATCCCTGTGCTGACTTTGTAATTAGTGATTATTAACAAATTATAATAAACTGTAAATTGTTTTTGCCATGTGGGACTGGAGGAGACCTCAACCTTGCATTTCTTGTTGTGTTACAACCAAACACCTAATAATTTATTTTTTTACATAAGCACAACCATATGTCAAAGTTTTGTCTAGTAGTTGCAGAACCTTACACTGACTCCATTTCCTCATAGTTTTTCATAGTTTAGAACTGATATAAGCAGGTTGTTAGAAACTACAGCTCGGACAATAACAGTTTATAACTACCTTAACGTTTACCACAAATTACGTTTGTCAAGATTCAGCAGCAGGATTGTGTTTTTGGTTGGTTTGCTTGGTTCCCTTCATGCCCAGGTCTGTGAATGTCACCACTCAGCTAATTTGTTGCCAGTCATCCAGTCACTTCTGGATGTGTGTTTTTAAAAGACTCTAGTTTAATACCATGTGCTCCCCTGGTACCAGCACTAATGACCCACCGCCCACACACACACTCCCCAGCAAGTGCAGCAAAGCCTCATGGGAACTGAGAAAAGACAGTTGGTCGTCATCCCCCAGGAGAAGAACGTGACTCATTATTTTCGCTGGCTGCATTAATACTACAGTATTATCTCCTCATTCTATAAAAGGATTTAATTGTCAGCCTTAATAAGCTTTACTTAATTATTAAAGTTAATTAGGTGCAGCTCTTTCTTCATTTTCTGTAATGTATTGAAAACCTTATTAGCAGCACCAAAAGTCTGGAATCAGTCGCCAGCTCCACTAGGAAGTAAAATAAACAGCTTTGCAAGCTGTCTTTTAAAAGGATAGCAATACTCTCATTTTAATTATTTCAAAATGTTATTACATCAAGATTAACTTGTACCAGAATGATGTGAGGAGGTATGGTGAAGGAAAGGAACAGATCATGATCCAAAACATACCACGTTGTGTATTAAACAGGGTGGAGGCAGTGTTATAGCATGGACATGTGCAGCAATCCATCACTCTCCTTCAAAAAAGTCTCTGTTAGAACTGCCTGCTAATAATTTAGGAATTTAACGTTATTATTCTGATTCCCTAATTTCAGTCACATTGTAACACCAGGACTAGTTAGGTCTTCTAAGGTCTTTGATAAAAAGGCTTTGATATACCCTCATTTACCAAAAGCTGCGGAGGCAGTGAAGAATCAGCCTTTTGTTTGAGAGTTCAGGAAAGAACTTGAAGGAGACTCGTGACCCTGAAATGCTTCTTTTCCCCCCAGACGTACTGCTTGTGAGCCACTTAATGCTGGGACGTGAAGCAGCCGGGTTTCCCTGCTGAGAGCAGGAAACAGGAAAGAGACTTGATAAAACAGGCAATCAGCACTTTGGCATCTCATCAGCATCTCAATGAGCTTTTTGTATCTCTCAAATTTCCACTTTACAGAAATGGAGGGATATGTATAGAAGACACTGATGAAAATCCAAACCCTCCAAACAGAAGAGTTGATTTGTGCACTTTGTGGCCAGTTATCTCGGGAGTTGTCTCTACAGATAAGGCACCACAGTGTCTCCCCAGTCATAGAAAGAAAATTCTTCCCTTTAGCCCGGTTAGTCATTCCAGCAGTTGTTCAGTTGTTTGCCGTTCAACTGAACAAAACATTCAGTGTTTCCCCAATGGCAGTACGTATAGTCCTAGAGGTTCTTTGGGCTTACTACGGGGAGTACATGATACTTTAAAAAAAAAAACAACATAAAAATATGTCAATTGTGTATACTTCCTAAAATAATTACAGATTATTCTAATATTATAAGGGTCATACACCACATTTTGTATTTGGTATGATAATATTCAGTGCAATTGTCAACTGATATGTGCAGTAGGGGGAAGCCAAATTTTAGTTGGTTTGAAAAAAATTTAGTAAAGACTTTTACATTAAATGTTAAATTATTAAACTTTTGAGAACCAGTGAAGTCGTTGATGGGTTTCTGGTTCATGGCAACAATGATTGATCTGATTCCCAGAAAAAAAACTAGACATTCATGTCTGCTCAGGATTAACTGTAATACTGTTTGATTCATTAGCTTTTCAGGTTGTAAAATTCATGTTTCAGTACTTTGTTAACATGCTTGATATGTTTGGTAGACAGGACAACAGGAAGGGGGATCCCAGTACAGACACAGAGAATTTGTCTTGGGTTAAAAACAAAGACTTTCAGGTTCAGGTTCATGTACAGGAACCAACCAAGGCCATTTCTAAGGCTCTGGGACTCCAGTGAACCATGGTGAGAGCCATTATCCACAAATGGATGAATAGTGAAACAGTGGTGAACCTTCCCAGTAGTGGTCGCCCTACCAAAATAATCCAACAGTGCAAACAATGCCTCATCCAGGAGGTCATAAACGAACCCAGAACAACAAACAAACAAACTTAAGGTAAAGAATTAAGGTTTTGGAGTGGCCTAGTCAAAGTCTGGACTTAAATCAGATTGAGATGCTGTGTCATGACCTTAAACAGGCTATTCATGCTTGAAAACCCTCCAATGTGGCTAAATTAAAACAATTCTGCAAGGAAGAGTTGGATAAAATTCTCAGACTCAATGTCAGTTATCGCAAACGCTTGATTGCAGTTGTTACAGTCTAGAGTGGCACAACCAATAAAACCAATAGGTTTAGGAGGCAATTACTTTTCCACCAGGCAGGCTCGGACTGCTTTTTTCCCTTTAACAAACAGCATTTTGTACTTACTCTGATTATCTTTGTGCGATATAAAATTTTTTTTGATGATCTGAATCATGTAATAAAAAAATTGTGAACGGTTACTCTGTGTTTCCACTGTAGAAAAGTGGTTAGTTCTGCGACACCCACCCACCAAAAAAAGTCCCTGGTTAGGGGGCATAGTAAAAAAACAAAACACCACACAGATTTTCACACAACCTTTAAAAAACCCTGAACACAAGGGCTGTTTTATTTTGCTTGTTTGTGCGGAAAATCAGCATGGATTGTCCTGAGAGATTTCAGGAGTGATGGGCCAACAATGAGCTGTATATCCTGATGTAAAATACTTTGGCGCTTTTGATGCTAGGTTCCTGGATTTTGAGTTCCTGGGAAAGAAAAGTAACACCACCAGTTTGCCAACAAGCTGGGTTACTGGCACATTTAAAGATTATCTGGAGGAAACAGGGAGCAGGTGTGTGACTGGGTCATGTGGCTTGGGTCGGAGAGAAAGTGGTAGAGAGCGGAAGTGAGTGTGACAGAGACAGAAGTGGAGGATTCAAGTTTCAGTCTGTTCACACACATTCAAACACACTTGAACCACAACATTAAGTTAATAACACTGTAGAAAGACTGAGTATTATACGGTTCAAAGCTCTTCTTATATGATACCTTTTGTTAGTGCTTTGTTCCCACAAAAAGCTGTTGTCATAGCAATATAATTGTCTCAGGCTCATGGCATTATCATTTTATTGTTATGTAGCAGGAAGATGCCAGTCTGTTTCTCATCACTGTTGGGTTTAAAACCACTTTGTGATACTGCAGAGGAGGCAGGTCTGCAGTTAGGAGTGGAGGAGGAACAAAAACGAGAACACCCCAAAACATCTCGACTCTGTTGCCAAATGCATAGTTTTGCACCAGTTCTTTGTGTTTCCACAGCCAAGGAACTGGCTCCTGGCCCAGAAAACTGGTTCCAACCTGGCACCAACTCTTTGTTGGACTAGAACCAATTGTGTCAGGGGCTGAACTACCATGACCAACAACATCAACTGTTCCAAAGATAGTAATCAGTTTATCATTTATTAGATTTGTTTAACAGCAGCGTGACTGAAAAATACTTGGTATTGCTAATTAGCGAGCTAACCAATAAAGCTAACACAGGCTAACATTAACAGCTGAAGTTTAGCTTTAACAGTAATAGAATGTTTTAAATGTAATTACTGAACAAATGACTTCACAAGCAGCACATACATGTTGGGTCAGGAGTGTTGTTCCTGAGTTTGAGCCTAAACTCACATCCAGAGATACTGAAGTGGTTAAAGTTAGCGGTGCTGCTCATCATCATCATCATCATCGCTGCTGAATTCATTACAGCTCCTCAGTCAGTGCTGATGGACTGATTTTGACGTAGGGTATTTTGATGTCAGTGTTGGTTCTGATGTCTGTGACCGTGATTTCGAACAGATCGGAAAAGCGCGATTGATATGAAGCACACAGTCAAAACTTGTGATCAAATTTAAATATGCAAAATATTTTTAAAATCATGATCTTGCAAAGTCACAAATCAGACATTTCATGCAAAAAAACAGGACATTGCAAATGGTTCGCTCAATTTTTTTTGCCACTGTCCACGATGCTTCTAGGTGAAGTTTGTCGAGTCCTGCTGTGAATCTTTAAGTCATGTTCCATATTTAGTCTGTTTGGCCTCTTTCTTATGCTACAGGCTTCAGCAAAGAAAAAAAAACACGTGTAAATATAGGTGCTATTAAATATTGATCTGGGCAAAGGTTTGCTTTGTAGTTACAGAAATAGGACTGACTCACTGAACGCACAGTTCATGTTGATCACTGATGTTCGCTCTGCTTCCCCGACCTCTCACTGTGATTTGAATGCAGGTCGCAGTTTGGCAGTCAAATCAGCTGCAGGTAGACGGAGATCAGGTCCTGAACTCTGGTGGCTGTTTGGGAAACCTCTCTCTCAGATTACACATGACTGCTGCACAGCCACATTACTTTTAGCTACAGCTGGAACATTTCATTCACACTGAAGGACCAACTGCTTTTGCGTGGATCCTAACCTGTTCACCCTGATAATGGCTTGAGGACTCACGTATGTAGAGTTTATCATAATCTTTACTTAAAGACACCACATGCACAGACAGACACACCTTAAAGGTATCTGGTGTCTCGTCCTCTAACGAGGACTTGAATATTTAATACGCTGGATGTGCCTGAAAGTGTTCAGTCTGGGGTCACTTGTTGATTGAAATGCTGCGGTTTAAATAGGTGCTACATATATATTATTATTATTAGTAGCATTATTATTACTTCAACCAAACTTTAACTCTCAAAAAGTAAGATCAGGTTTTGTTTTTTAACACACATCCTGTGGCCATTTCATTAAGGTACACACACAATCCAATATAACAAATCTGACAAATTCATTGTTTGTAATTTTTAGTTGTTGTTATTAGTTGAGTTCTGTTGTGTTTTAACTGTTGTTATATTCCAGTATTAGGTTACAGGCTCAGTTTCTTATGTTTAGGACAGAGCTTTGTTTTGAACTGTTTAGATGGACTTTCTTTCTCTGACAGTGTCTGTTTTACATCAGTCTGCACATTCACACAGACACACTGAGCGGAATTGGTTGGAATTATTTGTTACTATGAGTACAATCAGTTGTCATCTTCAGGTAGACAGAGAGGCCCAGAGATAGAAGCTCCCGGATGTTTTTGACCCCTAAGCTTCACACCTCTTCTGTTTAAAATTGATTAAGCACAGTTAAAATAACTTAACATCTTAATCTGTTAATTTGCTGGACGATAACAAGCTAAAATGATCATGTCAATATGCTGTAACAGTTGCCACGATTGTTACAGCTAAAGCTAATGCGGTCTGATCGACAGTTCTGCACTAGCCCCTCCTCCATGAAGATGATGATGTTCAGTTTGTGTTATTTTGGAAGATGCACTGTGGTCTGTGCTGCTGCTGAAACTGAATTCAGAGAAGGAAGGCATTTTTACCAATAAATGAAGTTTCGATGTTTTTTCCATTGAATAATTCTAAATTGACACGTTTTACATGTTCTCATTGTTTTGTAGTCGTTGCTCTTTAAGTTCTACGTCCTGAATTGTTATTCTCCGTGTCGCTCTGTGGCCGTGGTCTTTCTCCTTCTAGTGATTTGCTGTAATGTTGTCATGAAGATTAAAACTAATTTCTTTTTGAAAAAGCCAGATGTTTTCAGTTTTGGTTATGTGGTGGAAAACTTCCAGTGTCTGACATCTGACTGTAACATGAACCCGGAAGACTATGTGTCTAATCACTACAACACTGAAACCACAGACAGGTGACATTGTAATGAGATAATCAATGTTAGTCACTTCACCTGCCCAGTGGCAGCAGGTGAAGAATCCTTAAAGTTGATGTTAGAAGCAGAAATAAATGGCCAAAGTAAGTACCTACCGCAGTGGTACAAGGAAGGGCAGGTGAAAGGTGGCAAGTGTGACTGTTACTGGAGAAAACACAAGGACGTAAATAACATTTGGTTTTGCAGCAGGTGGATGACTATGTAACAAGATTAACTAAAGCTTTGTTGTCCAGACAAAATTAGTGTATTTATTTTTTTAATTTGTGTAACTGTGATTGATATTTCCAGTTAGACTGATAACTAAGAAGTAGAAGTATATCCAGTACACTATTAGTATACTACTTTTAAACTAAAAATGTATACTTTCAGTATATTTTTAAGTACTTCTCAGAGGTAAACTAAAAGTGGGCCAATTCGGTCCCAGGAAGTATTAAAATAGTATACTAGCATGTGTACTAGAAGTACATAGAAGTATACTTACTATACTTGAGGTTTACTAAGTGTACCTAATAAAATAAACTTTAAGTATACTACTCTTTGTAAGGGTAATATTAACAGCCATCAACAACAAGATGCTCATTTGTCTTGGACTGGGAGTGTACTTGTACTTGTACAGAGACACTTAATGATGCATCACTACCAGGGTCGGGCTGGTGTGAGGCCGATGTGATTTACTTTACTTTACTTTGTCAAACAAACAGCGAGATAATATTCAAGCATCATCATCCAAACTGACACAGCAATATAAATACCTTCAATAAATAAATGTTTAAATAAAGGTGGCAGATGGTGGGAGGGAGGGAGAGGGACAGGAATTATGGAGGGAAGTGCAGAGTGGAGTGAGTGCTGCAGAAATGCACAGTCCAGTTCACAGTTATTGTAGTTTTTGTGGAAGCTGTAGTGTGGGTAGGTTAGCTGGGTAGAATGTGGCTCAGTCTGCTGGTCCTGGCCCAGATGAACCTGTATCTTCTCCTGGAGGGCAGCAGGTGAAACAAGTCATGTGCAGGGTGTGCTGGGTCCCACAGGATATTATGCACTGTATTTAATCTGGTCCCGATGAGTCTCTCTGCTGTTTTCACCACTCTTCACACTCACATGTTAACCTCATCCTAATCTGGTGGCTGCTGTGGCCTGTTCTGGCCCTGAGATCACCAATACACTGAACATGATGGATCCTAAAGCTGTGACACAGCTGCGTGTGTGCACAGAGCTCTGTTTGTACATCCCCCTGTCTATGTACCTACTCAAAGCCACATTACTGGTAGACATGGGTATAGATGCGTTCTGGTGGCTCACCAACCTGACACCACCTCTAGCCTCAAACAGGTTTTTCCAGCAGCTCCAAAGACATTTTAGTGAAGATTCAGGTCTGTTTGAAAGAGGAGAAGAAAAGAAAACACAACAGCACAATCGAAATAATTCGTCTGCTGAACAGGAACATTACATTACACCCTCCGCAGAGTCTCTGCTCCTTTGCCAAACTGTGCGTCCTTGGAAAACCCCCTGCTGGCAGCTTGATTTGTATTCTCATCATCCAGACAGACAGACAGACAGACAGGCTGGCTGAGTGTCACGAATCTTCTGCTCTTCCAACGATGACAGAGGAGGGAGGGACTGTGTGAAGGACAGGAGAGAGAGGGAGAGGGAGGAACACGCTGTCAAGGTGAAGCGACAAACCTCCTTTTATTTGCCTTGACGTCCAAAACGCGACGCGCAGCTCCCGGGAGCATCGCCCAGGGAGGAGCTGCGATCCAATAACCGGTGATAATCTGACCGGCACCGGCGCACAGTCCGCTGCTCATCCGGGGAGAGGAAAGTGTTTTTCAGCCTCGTGTTTTCTGGTTTTGTTTTTGAGAGAAGGACAAACTTACATGACGCGGAGTGAGTTGGCTGCATCGTGTCGTCCGAGGAATTAAAGGTGCGTTTTACATTTTAATGTGACTTTCAGACAGGGACCTGTGGAAATAAGCTACAGAGGTGTTTTATTACCTGCGCTGTCACCTTATCTAACGATCTTCACGCCTTGCGCTTAAAATATTCATTCACTCGTCACAGGATGACAAATTCTCCATGGAGGAAATTAAAGAAGAGACGTTTTTGAAAACAGCAGTGCGTCTGAGAGGTTGCGTAATGGATGCATGATCAGCAGGCTGTGTTTTGGGTGACTTTACACAGACATGACTCAGTTTGTTTCAGGGTTTATTTTCCACAGTAAAGGCGCCAAACAGGCTGTAAACTAAAGACATCTGTTCAGTTTAATTTCCCATTGAAACATCCATATGACCTACCAGTAGACTGGACATGGAGGGGCCCCAAACAACTTAGGGGCCCTTAAGAAGTTTCCAAATAAGGTGGGACATTGATTTGGCCTCTTCATTTTGTGCCTGAGATGAGAAGTCAAATCCAGTCCTGCACAGAAACCTGTTCTGGTTCGCTCCAAACCCGCAGCACTACACATGGAGTTCTTTTCCTCTGGGAATTTTAGTCCCACAAAAATACGAGATAATATATGTAGAAGCTCAAATTGATGAAGAATGAAAACTTTATAATTATTTGTCAGTGGCAGATCTAGAAATTCATACATGCGGCTGGCACCATACGACAAAATCAGGTTGAAATGTTCGCTCCTTTTCTGTGTCTGATTTGAACAAAGTATGGACATTCGTCTTTTTATTTTGCAGTAACAGTTTTATGAACTGAACAGGGGTGAAGATGTTTATCAGTGGGTTAGCAGCCGAGGGCCAAATATTACAGTAGTGGGGCAACCAACACCCCTTGACACCCTGTAGATCTGTCTCTGGGACCCCCTCCCACCTCCCAGACGTCTCAGATCTTTGTCTGGGGCATGACAATGATACGTGGAGTGTATCAGTATAATTACTTTTCAAAAAGGAAAAGGGAGGTAGGTCTTCGTTGCCCATCCAACCCTGAACGTCTCCTCAGGCGGACTCTGTCGCTGTTATGATGACTCTTGCTCCTTTCACAACTGCTACAGCCACTAGAGGTCACCTAGTTATAACACATGTGTGTAGCTTATGGCCTGGTAGCCTCCTGGATCCGATCCCAGCTGACATTGGGTGAGGTCACCAGTCAGTCACGGGGCTGACACATAAACAAACAACCATTTAACTAAGGGCGTTTAAGAGTTGTCTTTCAAACTAACCTGCATGCTTTTGGACTGTGGGAGGAAACTGGAGTACCCGCAGGAAACCCACGCAGGCACGGGAACAACGTGCAAACACAACTTAGAAAAGCCCCAGGCAGCTGGCAGGTTACCGTCAGGCGACAGCTTTATCACCTCCGAGCCGTCCCTCATCAGGCTTGAGGGATAACGTAACTCACTTAATGTTTTCATCATATTTGACCCTATAATTATGCTTTTATAGTTTTATCTGATAGTAGCTTTTTATTTACAGTCTCACGGCCAAGAACTCGCTACACATCATGATAACAATCTTTGAGTCATTGTGGCCTCTGGCACATTTTGTTTGTACTGTACCCAGAGATGATTTAAAAACATACACATTTGTACAAACAAGCCAAGATTTAATCTGTGCATACCACCATTTTATGAATGAGGCCCAAGTTACAGTTGCTGCTTTAATTTAGCTTCTTTGTTCTGTGCGTGTTCAGTGACCTTTATGAAACAAGTGTGCTGTACTGCTCTGAAGAATAAAAGTACACCCGCAGGAAAAATATCTTGTTACCTTTGAAAATCTAATGTTTTTTGTAGTGTGGGCCCAGTGAGTATGTTGGGTTTTTGCTCTGAGTGAAACGTGTTGACAGATCTACTGCCTTCTGAAACCTCAGGGAGGTGAAGTTGCCTGAAGTGTGTCCTTGAAGCAAAACACTGAATCCTCACAGGTTTAAGGGCTGCGTAAAAAGAACAGCCAGTTGAGGAGGAAATTTTCATTTTAGGAGGATGTTAACGTCAACCTCTCTATTTAGGAAGGGAACAGCAAACAGACAGATAAATGTCATCCATCTTTCAGAAGATGGATATTAAATTAGCTTAACATTTGAATTGCTTTAAAAAAAAAGTGGCTGGTTTTGCTTTCAGACAACAAACCCCATCAGACCAACCCCATCAGGTTCAAGTCAACTGAAAAACATACGCAATGACTCACTAGTTGACATTTAAATCCATCTGCAGCTAATTTTAGTCGACTACGTCGACTAGTCATTGCAGCCTTAATGAACCAAGCAACCACACCGGAGTTTGTTTGAAAAGCAAACAGACAGACAGACACATAACGAACCATGTTGCAACCAAAGAACCAGAACTGGTGGAGACCAAAATCGGAGATAAAAATGTTTGAATACGTGGTTAATTACTAAAGTACCGGTAGCACTATGATGGTTCTTTTTAAATCAAGTCTTTATTTTGACTGTTCACATGAACACTTGTGTGGTCAAATTCACATCCTTTCACAGTATTCTGCTGATTGACATGCCAGACAAAAAAAAAAAATATAGCAATGCACCAAAACACGCAAGAAGCTAAAGCATCACATTTAATAAAGCCAAACTATGGTTTTAATAAAAAGCATAATAATTAATAAAACTGTATAATTAGTTAGTAATCAGCTACCAAACCGCATTAGCAAATTTACTGTATTTATTATAATTAGCTAGTGCGGCAAACTAGCAAGCTAGTGGGTTGCTAACTGATTTACAGTTTTTAAACTTAATTAACAAAATTATTGTGAATAAAGTATATACACAAACAAATATATGTATATGACATGACCTCTGACCCAACCCAAATTCAACGCTGTACCATTCTGTTTTCTGCAGCCAGGGACTGCGTGTTAAATCACGCATCATTTTTTTTAGTGTCACAGTTTAGATTTCTTTGGACATTCAGAGTTTTATTTTACCCTAAAATGTAACTCTGACCTTCCATTACTGTTTCCTCCTGTGTCCAATAGTAGGAGATTGTTGCCATTTCACATTGTAGTCCACATGAAATGAAGACAAAAATAAAACTGGGAAAATAATAGCATGTGTATATAAACTGCACTTATGTGGGTGAAGGTCGACGATGAGTGTATAATCTCTAAACGCTCCTTTTGATGACTGGGTCGGAAGTGTGGGGAGTAAACAGAATCTCTGTTCCACACCGGTACTCAGAGATTGAAATATCAGCAGGTGTGTGACCTCACGAAGGCCATCTGCTGATGAATGACCTCTGTTGACCAATTGCAAATTACATTAGACAGAAATATGTGATTTCTAAATGGTTAGAGATAGAAAAAAATATTCAAGAATATTCAATTCAAGTTTACCTTACAATGCAAGGTTTAAGACCTTACAATACAACTAACATACAGAAAACCCCACAAATCCCCGTTGAGCAGGAATCAGGCAACAGTGGAAAGGAAAAACTCCCTTTTGAGAAATGAATATAACATGAACACTGTGGCCCCACACATGCTGTAAATGTAATCTAAGCACAAGTGGCCAATTCAGAAATGAGTGGACTCTCACAGCAGGTGTCACTTCTCTCAAAGGACAGCCTCATTTTTAAATTGCTGAAAATGTCATGTTTTCATTTTAAGTTCAGTTGACAGCGTGAGATGAGTCAGGACTGTTAAGAGCATTTAAAGTGAGGGTAATTGCCTCAGGCACCGTTCAAAGAGGAGGGAATGAAATATTACACTGATAATCTTGGCAGTGTTTTAAAACAACATAATTCCTTCTGTTTGTTTCATCATTGTCATTGTTGCTGACAACCAGACGAACCATGACTAGTGAGATGAGGACTGAGGGAGGTATTATTAGTTTATTTATATGTCATATAGAAAACAACATGCTGTTATGCACCTCAACCTCAGTATCAAGATATGTTGTTCAAGGAAATTTTCTTAGCAGCCATGCTGGTGGCTGGTGACCACTTAAAGCCCATTTAACTAGGATTTTTACATATTTTATGTTAGATCTAGTAGAAAATGGGACAGGACGTGCTGTCAAAAGCTGTAGCTAATTGCAATCCACCCCATAGTCCACTACAAGCATCCCCCTTTTTTGATTTCCGGCTTTGTTCGATTACTACGGTCCCTAAATTAGCCCCAAATGCTACCTGGCAGTGGTTTTGAAAGAAGCATTAGGAAATGGTCCATCTGAAAATAACAACACAGACGCAGCTGACTGATACTTAACCATAAACTGTGCCATCTGTTGTGTTAGCTGCTACATGGCCACATTAACAATGAAATCTAGAGGCTAAATTAGCTAGGCTGCTAGCGTTGCAAGGAATACCTCACTGAATGCATCCCCTGCAAACAACATTGGAACAATTATATTTAAATTGCTCAACTGTAAACCTCGTAACTAAATGCTGTTGCTGAAACACTGTTGTACAATGTAGTATTGTCATCTGGCGAGTCCATCGCACCATCACAACCAAACTGCTCATGACGCAGGAAAGATGGTCACCAGCGCAAGTCTGTTTTGAGTCTCGCTAGGCGAGGTGTCTGAAATTAAATGCATTAATGCAGGTTCCATTACAGTGATACAGTGGTAAAATGCTAACTTGCCAATAGGTATAATGGACAGATATAATGTTCACCAGCTTAGCATGCTGACATTTAAAATTAGTTATTAGTTTTACTGGCATTTTGCCATAAACTAAAGTACTGGGCTAGTACATTTTCACGTGATAGTGTTGCTCGGTCAAGTGTCATGATCACCAAAAGTCTGAAGGGTTCATCCTCTGGGGTTTATATTTGTCTGGTTATATTTATGTTACATTATTTAATTGTTGAGATATTATTTTTGGTCCAAAGTGAACCAGTATTGAAGACAACAGCAAGAACACCCCAGGTTTGACACCACGGGTCAGCCAGGTGTCTTTTCATGTTCTCACTGTGTCTGTGCGGCTTCCTCCCGCCATGCAGTTAAGTAGACTGTTGACTCTAAAAAGTTTGGACACACAGACCTTAAACTAAAATATTCGGATCAGAACATTTTGCACACCGGTCTACAGAGATCACTTTGGACTTCATGTCTTGGTTTTGAAGTGTGACCTGTGGACCTTATATACACAGGTGTTGGCCAATCAGGTTAATTTGCCACAGGTGGACTCCAGTCCAATTCTGCCAAACACCACAGCCCTTGCAGTTATTTTTCTTTGGTCTGGATTTTTAGATCCGCCATTACTATTCAGTTCTGGTAATGGGAGATCTTAAAATCCAGACCATAAAAAGTCATAAATGAATTTGGTATCATGTTTTGGAAGTAGCTGGCAAACAACAGTAAAAGTCTTGCTTTGAAGGGATATAATCATACCTGTTCTAGTACTCTAGTAGTTTTGACCCAGATAGTGTCAAAAAACAGGAGAATCTGAACGCTACAGTATTTCTTTCCTGCCACAATATTTTTATACATTGCTGCTGGGCAGTGTTTGCATTTCACTACCAATCACCAGCCTGCTGGTGATGTTATGAAGTTGATGCTATGATGAAAGCTAATTAATACCTGTCTTTTTGGGGTTGTGGCATGAAAGCCTGCAGAACCTTCTGTTCTTCACTAATCTGGTTTGATTTTACCAGAAAAATTTCTGAACTAAACATGCTAATGTCCAGGGGAGTGTCTGCATAATTGCTGGCAATTACATGCTTGTCACTGCAGCGAGAAAGAAACAATTATTTTGCGAACTCAGCTTTGATCCACCAAACTGAACATATTAAACAACAAATCTGCTTTTTGTTCATAATTATGTTGCTCTTGTTACAACACATTATGCATTGTATCCATTCAGGGGCCACATACCATTTCCCTTAGGCCACTTAATGCTTATCAGGCATATTGGAGGAAAGAACAATAAAAAGAAATGAAAAAGTCTGTGGAGACTGTTTCATAAAGCTTCTAAGCCTTTTGGATGAGCGTATTCAGGGGCCTCAAATCTGCCCAGTTACCTCTACTTCCTTTCATTGGCTTCTCGCTACCTCATGGGTATAAAAACTTTATTTGCAACATGGTTGACATGTTGCATGAACCACTTCTGACCATCAAAGAATCCCCTCTAATCTCCTGCTATTTGGCTTTAAAATGTCATCTAGCCAAATGAAACAACCTTAAGTAGTATTACATAGTATACGTAAAGAACAAACTCAAGACACATTTTTACAACTGTGCCAACTGATAATCTTAGTCACTGAACCTTTGGCATCGTCATCAAATTCGGAAAACAGGAAAAATGTTTCTATATGTGTCTGTTTAGGAGGGAACAGATAAACATACAGATCAGCCTTTCCCAGTTACTCTGTGCCTGACACTAGATCACTTTGAATATTTTTGTAAGAGCTGCTCTCTGAAGTGTGACACTGATACTCACCCCCTTGAGGTCGGTGTCCTAATCCTGCCTTGACAGCCGAGATTCATAACCACATGGCTTCTACGCTGTTTTTACTGCTCTGAGTTCTCACTGTGTTGAAAATATTGCCAGAATTCGTCCTCAGATATTCGCCCGCTGACGATGGTCTTGTGTCTTGTTCGTGTGTTTTTGTAGAGCAGCGTGGGGCAGAATACCGCTGAGATCTGAGAGGGAAGACTCCGGCATCCCGGTGGTGTAGACGGACCCCGGCTTCGACACCCTGCAGTCTGAAAACAGCTGTTTTGCATCTGCATCACCTCTGAGGTGCTTCTGATTAGACGCCACCTCAGTTCATCCGACCCACAGAACTTTGTTTCTCCCAGTTTCAACTTTTTAATCTCTCTTTGGACCAAGGTTCTGCCTTAAAAAAAACTCAATGATGTTTTTGCAGTTTTATCAGAAAAGAGAAAACTTTATCACTCTTTCAGTGAAACTGCCTGAAAGGGTCGATTATTGAAAGGAGTCTGGCGGAGCTTTGAAAGTTTAAATGGATGTTTGCTGCTGCTGAAACACCAGGGAAGGAGCAGAGTCTGTCTGAAGTCCTGTCAGTTTGCGAAAGTTTTTCCTGGGATTCAGACAAATTTCTATCTAAATGACGACTCTTCAAACTGCAGCCAAGCTTTTTTTAAAAAGTCTTGTCAAATACAAACAGATTATATCTTCCTGCATGTTGGCCTCGAAGATTTCTCGGTGTATTGGAAATCTTAACTGACACATTTCTGTAGTTCCTCATTTTCAGACACATAAGTTGGATTAAAATTCCAGTTTTTGTTTTACACCCAGTCTCTTTTAACTTCTTCAGACATTTTTAAGAATTCTGGATACCATTTTTTCAACCATTGAAACGAAAAAACATTTGATAGACGTTATGTATGTTTAAATTAGTGAAGTACTGAGCAAAAAAAACTGCTGAGGGTTTTCACATAACAGAGGTTCATATTTATGTTTTTGTGATGATTTTGAGTGATGTCACAACCTCAATTGACTTAAATTCATCAGTGTTCATGCAAGCACACACCGTTTGTCACCTGCATTCATCGTTTTAATCCCCACCTTGGATTACAGCCCAGAGTAACTTTGATTTTTTGATTCCGGAGAAACAACTCATACGTTTCACAGTGTATGAAGGAGAACAGTACACATCCTGACCTGCCCATCTGAAATCACCTCTTCCTGCCTCGGTGGGAAATCACTGTTGGTACCATCACCGCCATGGTGATGTCGCACGGCACCTACACCTTCCTGGCCTGTTTCGCTGGCTTCTGGTTGGTCTGGGCCCTCATCGTCATGCTCTGCTGTTTCTGCAGCTTTCTGCAGCGCAGGCTGAAGCGCCGCCGCGAGGAGAGGCTGAGGGAGCAGTGTCTGCGAAGCGTAGAAATGGAGCCGCTCAGCTGTCAACCCGCAGGACTCCCGCCTCCACCTCCGCCCAGGGAGCCACCTCAGTTCTGCCCTCCACAAACGTTGTCACCGCCACTTCCTCTACAGGTTCCTCATCCCATGCCTCAAGCAACCTGGGTCAGCATGCCAGGTAACAAAGAATTTGTTTGTTTATGTCACATTTTGGGAGATTTTCCTAAATCTCTCCTGAGGATTCAAGTTGCAGTTTTAAATTTAATCCTTTTTTTGCAAAGTCATAGTGTCCATATCTGCTGCTATCTAAGGTATTTGTTTGCTGTGCTTTGGTAATTGTGTAGAAATGGGAGCTCTGCAATTTACCAGATTGATTAATTGAAGACAGAGTGTGGGCACAAAACACTTACAAATAACTCTCAAACTGCCTTCAGCAGTGAATCTGCATTATGCACCTGTCGTACCACAAAAGCATGAAGCCTATTAACAGGATTTGGAGACACTTAGTCATTTCTGCTTGGTTATTCTTCAAAAATATTACATAAGGGCTTTTACTTACTTGGCCTTGATATTTAAGCTAACTCTTTGTATTTGCTTGGAGCCACTAAACAAAATTCAGCCAATGCTCATGTATGTTGAATCAAAATAGAAATAAGCAATGTTAAAGAAATGGATGCTTATCAAGCTTTGACACACTGAATGCTGAAAGATGACGTGAATGAGAATGTGTTCATCACCTTGGTTTTAGCATGTTAGCATGTTTATATCTGCCTTTATTTACAAGGGTGAGAGCTGGCTGTGAAAAAATAGACCACTTCATGAATTGACTGTACTGGTGCAGACCTAGCGTAGCTTAAACTGAAGGGTCAGAAGAAAAGGCTCAAATGATTTCAGCATCTCCCAGCTCAACATGTAGACAACCCAAAAAGGCTTAATTGCTCAGATCTGCCTACCTGGAGCAGCAGATCCAGGAGTGTTTGACTTCAGGATGAACCTTCTCATCACGGTAGAGCCTCCCTTTATCTGTCTGAAGCTGTGATTACACTTCACACTGATAACAATCAACTAGTGCATCCATTAGTCTTGACAGCAAACTCCCCACAAGTCTATTCTTCTCAAGCAGATCTTTTGTCCTTTCTCTTCTGCCGAGTGTAAAGTTCTTGAAAAATACCAAACTGTCTGAAGACGGGAGGAAGATTTTTTTTAGTCTTCGATTCCCAGCCTCCATGTCCTTGCCTGCTGGGCAGCGTTTCCCCATGGGGTGTCATAGTGACAGCTGCTGCTGAGGCGTAGGCAGTGACTGTGGAGGCCGAGCAGAGAGAGTGAGCAACAACACGGTTGGGATAAGAGAAAGACGAGCAGGAAGCGGGAACCTAGATTATAGAGTGTAGAGTCAACAGGAGAGGGAGCAAGAAAGAGGACAGTGCAAGGATTGGAGTTATTCATTTGAATTCAGTGTATTTATATAGCACCATATCACAACAAAAGTTATCTCAAGGCACTTCACAATGTGAAGTATAGGGAATTTAACGAGACAACTATATGGAATTATATAGAAAACCCAACTAATCCCCTTTGAGCATCACTAGGAGACAGTGGAGAGGAAAAACTCCCTTTAAAGGAAGAAACCTACAGCAGAACTTTGTGTTTCCTAATATCACAATAATTACTATGCATCAGCAGAAGGTGCATTAATACTGTTCTCACTGACAACTTCTGACATCCACACTGCATTCTGCAAAGGCTCAGGTCTGTGTCATTAAGCATGTTACGCTGTCATATCCCGGCTTTCAAACGCTGTCTCCCACTCACCAAAGAAGCAAAATAAAGAGCAGCTATAATACAATTTACTTTATTACATCATTGTCATAAAGGATCGATGCGTGCCTCCAGATTTAGTGAAGAGTGGTGTGCATTTTAGGCACAGCAGCAGTAAACAGTATATGGTGTAGACTGACTCATTAATGTAAATGCGTTTGCACAGCAAACAGATAATCTGCAGTGAAATGCAGATAATCTGTATGTACAGGATCAATATCATCTCTACATACATATAATACAGTGTGTTTTTTTCCTGGTATGTTAAGTAGATTACAGGGGTATTTTTGTTTTGCTTCATAAATACAATGAAAAGAGAGAGGGACTTTGTGCTGGTATAATTTATCTTTTATCATTAATTTGGCATTACCAGGAAAAAAAACACTTATGGATTTGATAAACTGAGTGTGTTAAGATGTGTGAATTGCTGATCTGAACCAAAAAATGTGTATTTACACACAAACACACAAAAAAATTAATTAGCCATGACTGACAAAAATAAATGACATGAGCAATTAAATGTAACAAAATCAGTTTATTTATATGTTTATTATCCATTTACATCATCTAGCAACATTTGGCAAAGACAGTTTTTCCAGCCACTGTCTAATCTTCTGTCAGGCAGATAGACGGACAGCTGTTCTGACATGAGAGGTCAGTGAGTAGCACTTCAGCAGAACTTTTTCAAGAAGTATTTTCTCCCTTTACCTTTTTTTTTATTTTGTTGCATTACAACATGGAATTTAAATAAATTTTTATTTAGTACAGAAATAAAAAATATGCAAAATAGTCCAAGTTGATGAAGTAAAATTAAAAAAAAACACATACTTTAAAAAAATAAATAAATAAAAACAAATATAACTGAATTTCAGATCTACAAAGGAAATTGCATCTAGTAAAACAGACTTAATCTCCACACCACCTCTCCCTGATTATTATTTTTTTTTCCATATTTGTCACATTTAAATGATTAAAAACAAAAACAATGTTTTATATTACACAACGATAACCCGAGTAAAAACAAAATGCAGTTTTTAAATGATGATTTCATTTATTAAGGGAAAAAAGATGCACACCCAGGTCTGCTTACTGTCAAACCTGTTGAATCATGAAATCTAATAAATAGAAGCTGATTGACAAAGTAAAGCAGCTGAAAGAGCTCAAAAAGCAACACAGCAACTTCTGTGATATAAAGAAATTGAAAAGGTAATTGACAAGGTTCCAAAGCCATTTTCAAGGTTTTGGGACTCCAGTGAACCACTATACCCTCCCAGGAGTGGCAGGCCTACCAAAATACTCCAATAGCACAACAACAGCTCATCCAGCAGGTCATAAAAACCCCCAAATAACATCTAAAGAACTGCAGGCCTCTCTTGCCTCAGTTAAGGTCAGTGTTCATGATTCACCAATAATTCAGTTCAATTCAAGTTTATTTATATAGCACCAAATCACAACAAAAGTCATCTCAATGTACTTTACAATGTAAAGTTTAAGACCTTACAATACAACTAAATAATAGGGAAAACCCAACAAATACCCCTTTGAGCAAGCACTAGGCAACAGTGGAGAGGAAAAACTCCCTTTTTAGGAAAGGAAGAAACCTCCAGCAGAACCAGGCTCAAGGTGGGCGGCCATCTGCCTCGACCGGTTGGGGTGAAGGTCCCCCAGCAGTCTGAATCTATAGCATCATAAGAGCTCTGACTATAAGCTTTATCAAAAAGGGAAGTTTTAAGCCTAGTCCTAACAGTAGAGACAGTGTCTGCTTCCCGAACATGAACCTGAAGCTGGTCCCACAGGAGAGCTTGATAGCTAAAGACTCAGACTGAAGGTGTACTGGTGGTTCCCAGAGTTTTCAAATGTAGAATGGGAGGCAAAGAGCGAAGAGTTCCGCTGGGATGATATGGTACTATGAGGTCTTTCAGATACAAAGGGGCTTGATCATTAAGTGCTTTATATGTGAGGAGAAGCATTTTGAATTCTACTTTTTTACAGTGAGCCAATGGAGGGAAGCTAATGTAGGAGAAATATGATCTTGCTCACTAATTCCAGTCAAAACTCTGGCTGCAGCATTTTGGATGACGTCTTTTAAACATTCTTGAAGTTTGACTAATTGACTTGTTTCATTGGTTTAATGGCTAAATATAGCCATTAAGCCATAGAGTGTCATCTGCATAGCAATGGAAGTTTATAGAATGCTTCCTAATAATGCTGCCTAGGGGAGACATGTATAAAGTGAAAAGTATTGGTCCAAGCACAGAGCTTTTTATTGTTGTATTCACAATATGGAGTCTCACAGACAGACTGTGTATGCATGGAAGACTCAATGAATAAATTATTCAAACAAACAATTGCAGAAAGAGTGGACCAAAATTCCTCCACAGTGTTGTGAGAGACTCATTACCAGTTATCGCAAATTGATTGCAGTTGTTGCTGCCAAGGGCGGCACAACCAGTTATTAGGTTTAGGAGGCAATTACCTGAATTATTTCATTATGTAAATCAGGAAGGGGGAAATACAGCACTGTAAGCTTTTATACCTCTGAGCCACCTTTTGTTTAAAACCACAAAGTTTCTCACCTCCAAGGCAGAGATATACAACAACTTTTATGGGCATGAGCAGAGGTTTTTAGGAAAAACTCTGTTTGAATTAAATAAATACGTCAGGAACGTGCAACTGCACTGAACATCCTTCTCAGCGAGGCGCATTTCATATACAACAATACAGTAAAGCAGAGATCCTGCAAGCTTAACTGATGTTCATGTTGTTGTAACATAAAAATGTGGCAAAGATTAGAAGAATAAGAACATGATGGAGGAGGAATAGCGTGAACAGAAACAAAACATTCAGTAATCTGTACAGTGCTAGGAAGGAGAGGGATGGTGGGTGAGGGATTAGTAGAGTGTAAGAGGAAAGCCGGAGTGAGCATCAGCTGCTGTCTGAGATGTTTAATGAGCAGAGACAGACAATAAAGGATGAAACAAAAGCTTGCTGGAGTCTTGCTCACAAAGCAGACTGATGGAGAGGTTTAAGTATCCAGGCAGCAGCAGAGCTAAAAGACAAGCAGGTGCTGACCAGCTGAGCACAGCAGAGGACGGAGAGACAAGCCAGGAGCTGTTTGAGAAGAGTTACAGCACACCACTTCTAAGACCTAATGTCCCCCCACATACTGTATTTCAGGGGAGCTTTTAGTCTATTTATATAACAGCTGTACATTAGCTGTCAAACAGCAAACAGACTGAGTTAGTATGTACAGAAGCAGCTAAAGAACCAGATATTTTTCTCATGGGAACTTGAGCAGCAAAGAGAGTGAATATCTGCAAAAATGCCAAGAACCAAAAAGAACATGAGGACGGCTGCAAAACAGGCCGGGCAGAACATCAATAGTAGAGAAACAGAGTTTCTAAGCAAGACTACTACTCAATCAATCACAGCATTACCATGTTAATCATCTGGTTTGCAGGTATTGGCCTCTAAAAACTCATTTTTTCTTACATTCCCAGGCTGGTTCATTAGTAGGCATAGTAGGTATCAGGGACGGGATTCAGTCCAGTGTTGCTTGGACTATGGTGGATGCCTTTGGTGAAAGAAATGTGCTTTCGAACATCTGAAACTGTGAGAGGAGACAGTAAAAACATTCGGATTTGGCTTCGTGCATCGCTCAGCTGTCTTCCCACACAGCCAGGATGTGCCACTCTGACAGGCTTTTGCTTCAAAGTTGTGACCCGCACAGGATGTTCACACTAGGAGCATTTCAGACCAGTGGTGGGTGATGATTCCTCCTCTGCAGCTGCAGAGTTTGGAACCAGTTTCTGCTCTCCGCTTTGCCTTGAAATGTAATGAAATTGTTGCACCGAGCAACTGGTTGGCAGAAAAGAACACATCGGCTGAGATTCCCTGGAAATGATTGATGTGATAATTCCTGTGATTTGTTAATCATGTTTCCCATCATGGAGGATGAATATGTGAAATGAGAAGACATAATGAGAGGGGAGAGAGATGAAATGAGTCGAGCACAAAGATGTGATAAGTTGAAAAGGAGGTGAAAAAGGAGACACACACACACACACAAAACTAAACTCTAAACACAAACTGCCAAATCTTATGATAGATGAGGACAAAAGAGAGAGGAAAAGGAGATGAGATGAGAAATATGAAGGCAAGCAAAAGAGAGAAGAAGAGAGGTTAAATTAGGAGGGTTAGAGTTAAACATGAAAGAAAATGTGGAGTGGATGTCAGAGAGACACAGATGAGATTAGAGGGGAGGTAAACTGAGACATGAGAGAAGATGAGGTCGTGAGAGATTCAACAAAACGAGAAGATAGAGGATGAATGAGATTAGGAGAGAAGAGTAATGACAAGATTAAAGAAGGAAGATTAGAGGACATGGTTAAGATGAGAGAAGACAGAGTTGGGATGTGAATAGCGGGATGAGATGAGGATTTCAGGAAACAATAGAGAATAGAGAGGACAGGAATGAGATTAGAAAGGCTGAGAAATGAGAAGTGAGGGGATAAATGTGTTGTTATAGTACTTTTACTCTGAGGACTTCTTACACCATATAAGTGCATAAGTGCAGTTACAGGAGACCGAACACGTCTTGTTACATGTTTTCATTTCTTTGACATTTTCTGTAATTGAGCCACTTCAGGTCATATTAACCATTAATTACTCTGCCAGGAATGATTTTGGTCACAGGGTCCTCACTATGTAATTTAACATTCCAGACTGTGAAGTGTAAGAAACACAGCAGGGAAGGTATTGTTCTTCCTTTCCCTCTGGAATAGATCATGAAGTATGACCAGCTTTACTAACTTACATAGAAAATGTTACAAAGCCCTTTATTATGTAAATGTAATGTGGCCCAACAAATTCTGGACTTGATTCTTGATTTGATTTGAAGAAAGAAAACTGATAATTTATCTCAAGCAGTGTGTTTTAAACATTTTGGCAAATGAAAAAGCTGAATTTCAGGTTTCTCAGCTTGATCAAGACGCCGACTGAACAAGTTACTGTTTATATATTTTAGGCCCGGTGAAATTTCTGAAAGCAGGAGAGGAGGTTGTGCAACATTTTTACAGATATTGATCGGAATCTGGGCTTATTCATCAGCCTGGAAATAGCCACTGGCTTCAATTGTTCCAAAAACTGCTTTAAGACCGAGTCTTGTAGCCCACTGGGGCTCTATCAGGCCAAAAATATTTTCCTTTATACTGACAAAACATTGAAATACTGAATCCACAGCTCCACATTATGCCCACAGGCCTTCTTTCAGGACAGATGGAGTGTGTTTTATAAAGGTTGCAGGAGGTGTGCGAGTTTTTTTCTTTGTTTTTCTGCCACACACCTAATATATTCAGTTCGTCTCCTTTAATGTCAGTGGAAAACGCCACATACTATGTAACAAAAGTGCAGATATTAAACAACAGCAATTCAGTATTTATATGGCGCCAAATTAGAACCGGAGTCATCTCAAGGCACTTCACTATGTAGGGTTTAAAACCTTACAAATCCCAAGCTAAGACAGTGGAGAGGCAAAACTCCTTTTAACAAGAGAAACCTCCAGCAGAACCAGGCTTGGGATAGGAGGCCATCTGCCTCGACAGGTTGGAGTGAGTGGAGAAAATAACAGATCATAAATCAACAACAAATTATATATTGTTTTGGATAAGTCACCACCTGAGTAAATGTCCCCCTTCTCAGAAGTGTCAGAACATAACATAAAAAAATAATAATAAACTGCTAAATCAAACCAAAAACTGAGAGTACTCTTTAAGCTCGGTAACCAAGAGTTTGAAACCAAAGAACGTGTGATTTCTCTAAGCTAAATGTGTAAACACAAAGTCCTGAGGATCCAATGGTTGTTTTTTTATGGACAAAGCATTTGTGTCTGAAATCACTCCCACATTCACTGCTGCCTGCTGTACACAATAGACCCTCAGTAGTTTGATAATGAGCAGTAAGTGGAGATGAGACACGTGTACTGTAGTGTTGAATTACTGATTGTCACATTGACAAATCTTTTGATTTTAGGATTGTTAGCAAAAAGCAGGGTACATGCCATGACACACGCACTACACAGAAGCATTACAAAACATTCTAGGTGCTATGACATTTAAATAAAAATCAGTCTCCTGTTTGGCATCTATTTTTCTAATATAAATACATTTTTATCTTTTTTAATCTAATTTTAATAGTAAATGTATTTAAGTTTAAATACAATTAAAAATGAATTTAAAGAAATTTTAATGTAT
>OMLM01008819.1:63877-80369 GCA_900302695.1 Helostoma temminkii
CCTTCAGGTGGACACACACACACACACACACACACACACAGTATCCAGGTGCTCACACACTTACACACACAGGTGTTATTATTGCCTAAGAGTTTTTATTTTCTACAGGAATTTACAGCAAAAAGCAAAAACTGTTGTTGCTAATATTCAAAAAGGTCCTGAAAATCAATTCTAGCACACTGACAGGTATTAAAAACACACACCTCCTGTCTCAGCCCACCTAACCTCTCCCTCCAGGGCTACGAACCATAACATCAGTAAAAAAAAAGAAAGAAAGAAAGAAAATACATGTGGAACCTTTTGCATTGGCACAGAACAAAAGCAGTTGGGCAACAGACGTGGGTCAGAGAGCGTAAGAAAGAAAATAACTTTTAGTGTTTGTTTTAAGCTGCTTGGAGTAGATGTCAGAAATTGCCTTTGAAATATTTTGGTAACTGTTGTCTTGACTAGTGGAATTTAAAGGAACTGCACAAATATTGGTATGTGTAACTACTTAAATCACAGATTTAACAGCTACTTTCACAAATCTATGACATATTCAGTTTCTGTTTAGCAGCTTCTTCATTTCTTACCATATTGAAATTTTACTCTCATGACATAACATTAACGTCTTTAATTAAACACGTCCTTCCTGGTTAACATTCATGTCTTTCAAACTTCACACCCAGGCTTTCTTATTAAAACACATCTACCTCTCGTCAACTGATGTTTCACAGAGCATATGTAGAACAGTGTTTTTTTGGGGATCAAAAGTAACTATACAGCTAATGTGTAACGCTTCTTTACTACCATTCAGCTCTCTATGTCTCTGTTGCACAAACTTTAACTAAACTGTCTTCGTCAAATCAGTTGTGGTACTTCATGAACGTCTGGTTCTCCATGCAGGTGAAAACAAAGACAAACTATACATACATATACAGTATAATGCAAGTGTTAAATGGCCCAAGTTTGCGTCCAGCTGTTTCAGCACACCCTCCCTCTGTCATCCAGGACAGTAAGGCCTAACTGCCAGAAACTAAAATGAAATGAAGTTTTTAAAAACTGGAAAAGCTAAAGCATCATGCCTCATCCTCCTGGCTGCATTTGAGCAGGATCTTTGGCCACCACCGTGCCAAAATGAAAGGCCTGGAGAAAACCAGATCTCTACGTGAGAATAAAAATAATACAAAAGTTATTGTTTTTATTTTGCACAAGCTGCATGGCTTCATGTTCATCAGTTAAAAGCCAAACTCTGCTAAAAACATTTATGCTTTGACAAATATCTAAAGTATATTCATCAGGATTTGGTGCAAACACTGTTCATTTCTGCTTGTGTAAATATATATGTGGGGTAGAAACGGTGAACCTTATGGAAGCAGAGAAGAGGGCAGATGTTTGAGGAGAAGCTGCTGTTCATCCTTCAGAAGGCAGAAGAAGAAATAAAAGCGCACTAAAAAAGCCACCAGTTTTACAAGCCATTTAATCTTGAATTCAGTCTTAAAATGATACAAAAGGAGTGAAAAAGATCAATAGGGAGCCACAATTTGACTTGTTTCAGGAATTTCACCTTGAGCATAGATTACGTCAGGAGCCATTAGTAAAAGAAGTTCAGATACACTGGAATAAATAAAATATTTCACCTTTGTTCCATTAACGTGAAGGCTAAATACAAAATTAACCGACTTGCAGAGGTGAATAATTTTGGGATAAAGGCAGAAGAAGGAAGGAAATGAAAAAGGTATGAAAAGAGACAGAGAGTGAAGATATACATTGCAGCTGTGATGAGCCACTGAATTAGTTATATAGGGTGTTATTAAAGCACTACAGACTAGGTGTGCCAGCCGCACACTGGGCTTCATTGTCTCTAATATGCAGCAGTGCACTAGGTAAACGTGTAATAAATCATGTACACAAACAAAAGTCCCTCGCTCGCAGCTATTACATCCACATATTTAAAAAAACAAACAAAAAAAACAAATAAATAAAATAACAAACACACAGAAAACAACCCATAACTAAACCTTCCAAACCATCTTCAACAAAAACTCAAACTCCATCATCTGGTGGCTACTGTTTTCTCTTCCTCTAAAAGATAATACAGAAGTAGTTTTGATGCAAGATTATTATTATTATCATTTCTTTTTTTGTTTGTTTGTGGGTTTTTTTTTTAGAAAAAAGAATCTGTTTCTTCATGAAGCGCACTTTCTTCTTCCTCTTGGTCCGGTGGTGGTGTCTGGTTGGCTGGTTAATCGTCGTCCTCGTCAACCACAGGGTCCGTGTCCCAGCACGTTATGTCAATCTCTGAAAAAACATGTATAACATTCAGAAATGTTTGTCAAGTTCACCTATTTTATGAAAACCGACTATGACACATTCAGAATATCTTTATTTACAACTTTTAAGTGCAAATTCTAAAGCTGACTTTTGTATTTTTTGAGAATATTATTCAATAAAAATTTTATTTGTAAAGAAATTCATCGCAGCTGAGAGTTAAGGGAATACTGGGTTCAACAGAGCTATGACTCTTTGTCAGCCTGGCTACAGTGCTGATGAATAATATGTGGATATTGCCTTACGAAGGGCTTTTTAAAATACATTATTAAACTGTCTTTCCAGACTAAGAAAGACTCATCTAAATTAGTGGAACGCCTTCTCTTTTCCAGCTTCCTTGATGTCTGCTTTAAGCTATGGATTTGTAAATTGTACCATGGAGCTAACCACCTCTGATTCATTATCCTCTTTTTCAGAGGGCCAACAGTATCAAGTATTGTACACAGTGAAGCTGCAGCATTATCTGCAAGATAATCGTCCGGTACTGCAGTAAAGTTAGGAAGGCTGCTCTCCTTTGTGTCGGTACTACCACTAAAGTGAGAGATGATGGAATCATTTACTTAAATCTAGTATAAACATTTTCAGAAAGAACAGGTGATGTAAAGTTTATTCATATGTTAATAAAAAATGGTCAGATAAAAGAGAGTTTGTTGAAGTTAAATGTATTAAATGTTCAGTATCATTGCTGTATTCACTCTGATAAGACCGTGTACAATAAAAAACAGAACTGGTTTTTGATTTTTCCGTTTTGGGTGTGAGAGGCTAAGAGTGAGGCACACAATAGTGCTGTGTCCTTGTACAAAACGTCCCATTAAACACCTTACTACTACTACTACTACTACTACTACTACTACTCCAGAAGCCTGGCATACAAAGCATGTAGATTGTTGCATAAATATCATACTACCATTAATAATACTACCATTGAAAACTCTGACAAAACCACTCAGAGGTGGTAAGAATGGCATTACTTAAATAATATTACACAAGTAGAAGTAAAAAGTAGTCATCCAAAAAATGACTCAAGTAAGAAAAGTATTTGGTGAAAAAACTACTCAAGTACTACGAAACTGTTTGATCGTAATGTCTGATTTACTTTTTAAAAAATTATGTAATCAGACAAACAAAAATATAATGTGCAAATTCTGGTACTTTCAAATAACAAAATAAAAATGTCTTTACAAAATAATATATTAGGGAACATGAAACACAAATTTCCAAATCTCACGTTTTACCAACATAAAGCTTTTAAAACCAATACTACTGTAGGCAACGTGTGTATGTTTGAACAGTGTAAACTACTTCCAGTGGTAGGATGACCTCTATACTTGTTGTAGGCTTGTTGAGTTTTTGTATGCTGAAATGTCGGTGTGTTTTGTCAGACAGAGAAGACACATTATATAGCTGTTCTTTTACAATGTGTTTATCTGCAAAACAAGCTTTGTATATGAGACGAAGGGTGTTCATCCTCTTCAGTTTTAGCATCGGAGACGTTTGCCTCCATCATTTTTCACGTGTTCTTACTCCCTGTCTGCTATGTGTGTAGAGTTTGTACCGCTAATTCACCACAGTTTGTGTGTGGTCATGTGAATGCATGTCTACGTCTGATTGGTGACCTGGAGTCATATGATTATTGTTGCTAAGTCTGATTGGTGAATCACAATCATGTGGTATATCCACTTGTGGCATCTGTCTTCTCAGACATAAAGCATATCCGTATATACTGTATGTGCAGAATAAAAAAGTAACAAGTCGAGTGTAGCCCACATCAAGGGTGTAATTAAAACAATGTGATTTACAAATCTACTCAAGTAGAAGTAAAAAATATGGTGCAGTAGAACTACTCTTAGAAGTACATTTATTTTAGTTACTAAATGTAACTCGTTACTACCCACCTCTGGAACCACTAGAGTGTGACCATATCTTTCTGTTTTATCTGTTCGTCATCATGCAAACTTGCAAACCTGGTGTTTTTTAGCTATGATACGACAGTGCTAACCACTGACCACTGTGCTGCTCAATCACTGATGCTAATGGAGCATCATTTCCAAAGTGAAGCACAATAAAAGCCAATGGAAATTAATGAAAACAAATGATCAAAAACAGAAACTTAGTAGTAGAGTGGTGGATATTAAGGTCTCACCTGGTGGCTTGTTATAAAAGACTGGTGCAGGTTTAGCTGAGGACTCTTCTGATTGGCCGAATTCTTCCTCTTGTGATTGGCTGAAATAGCCCTCACTCGCCTAAATACACAGCCAGAAGGAGAAAGACAAGTATTAACAAATGAAAAAGTCTGAAATGAATGTTTTGAATTATAGCAGCAGTGAGGACCTGTCTGACCTGAGTTCCTTCTTTCAGCAGTGTCTCTCCATTAGTCATTAGCAGCTGTCCATCATCCAGGTCCTGGCCCTCACTGGATGCATGCTGCAGTGCATGCTGGTAGCTCAGTGTCATCTGGTCAGAGCTTGTCACATCAACCAGACTGGAGGGGTTGTCCTCTGTGTTGGTACCCGAGCAGAAGCTCCCATCCATCATCTCATCGAAGCTGAGCAGGGGCTGAGGCCGGACACTGCCGGTGGCGGGGCTGGGCTGAATATCATCATGAAGAACATCGGCGTCACCCATCAGGTCCACCAGATTGGAAGACTGGGAGGGGTTGGTGGGAGGCGCAGAGCTGCTGTCCCACAAGTCAACTAAGTTGTCTGTCCCAGTCTCCCACGCAGAGTCACGGGCCTGCGGGATGACACTCTGTACGGGCTTGGTGGGTGTCGACTCCTCGACTGGAGGGTTCTGCTCCTGCTTTGGCACAGAATCTGTAGAAAACAAGAAGCACACAAGGTGTAAGTACTTGCTAAAGGCGCTTAAATGTGGTTAAAGCAGATCCTGTATATGTAACCTACAGCAGATGTTTAAAAACTAGGTCTGTCTCAATCAAGTTAGTTTTGGCCCCTTTCCGAGTCATTTAACACTGGTTCTCTACCACTGTTATACCTATTTACATGTAAATTAAATATGTGACACTGCATTTCCATTAGCTGAAGTGGTAGCTTATTTTTCATTCTTACCCCACTCGTCTCTGCTGTCTTCCTCCTCCCTGCTGAAGTCTTCTTTGATTGGTGTAGTGACTATTTTAGGAATGGGTGACACGGCAGCTATGTTGCGTTCTTTGCTCTCTTCGTCGTCATCGTCCCCTGGAGCGACAGAACGGCACAACTTGTGAAAAAGGTAGAGTGTATAAAATGTCACATCACAAACACCCAACACAAATACTGTACTTGTGAATCACGTGTTGAACTAACACTGAATTTGCTGTTTAACTGAGACAAAACTTTGTAAATCCTGTGTCCTATTGTATCAGAATTTCAGGCCTAATGAAGGTTACAGTAGGAAAGGTAACAGAGTTTTTAATCTGTGCTATTCTGTAACTACCTAAACTTGATGCTAAAGTAAGATGTTCAGCACCATTAAAATGCCTGATTTGTAAAAGGTTAACCTGAGTCACATTGTGGGTTACTTCAACACTTAACAATGCACAAAATCACAACAATCACATCACTTTTGCTGTCACAAGATCAGTAAATACAGGAACTTAGGCTGTTTCTTAATCACTGTCCACATCTCAAATACTGTAGAAAAATTTAAAGCTGACATCCCAGTAATGAATGTTTTCATGGTAGAAGAAACAGAACTAGCTGAGGATGGGACTAGTTGGTTGGTGAAGACGTGTCAAATAAACTCAATAAATGTATTAAAAGATGTATTTGGAGAAACTGCTTAACGAAATGAAAGAGGCATTCCCAGATGTGGAAGTCTGATGTTTGAATGTTGTTCCCCCGTGCAGACATAGCGATTTAAACTTTCCAGCTACGTTTTTAGCCATGCTAGCATTGTTGGTCTGTTAACGGGTAGGCTAATGGTGGGTGGCCCACTTTGGTCAACACTGGACTGCCTAAACATCAGCATTCAGAACACTGGTGAGCTGAAGTAGAGCCTCACAGAGTTGCTAGCATGGCTGTAGACTCTTACTCTTGTTCATCAAGGAATGGCTTTGGGCCTGTTAGGTCCAGTCCCCTACCTGCGTTTCTAAAGTCAGTTCTGGTGCCATACTTCTTCAGCACCAAATAAAACAGTACATGGTGGTTGATCTATTGGGGTGTATGTGAATGATGTCTGGCATTTTTTAAAAAATCTGATGGACATGTGGGTTGTTTTTCTTGTTAGCCATGAAAATCAGGATGAAGCCCAAGAGATTTCAAAAGCGCTGGATCAGTAACACAAATAATGATTTAAAACGCACCAGACAGATCTTTTGATATTAAGGAACTAATTAGTTTAATCTTCAGTCCACAAAAGGAATTTCTTCCTCAGCAAGAGCGTTAGCTAACGCTTAGTAATGAATGGGATTTTTAGCGTGGCGGTGCACCAACCGTGTCCTATCTGAAAGCGCCTTAACAGAAACTTATTGGAGATGCACTGAAAATGAGTTTCTCATGCTAAAACAGACACACTGTAGGAGTCATGCCTTTGTACGAGGCTTTCAAGGACTCTACAAAGTGCAGGTCATCTGTGTTTTGGAAACACTATGTAAAGAATTTAAAATCAAGACTTCCAGATTTGTGTCCTGGCTTCAAAATGTTTGTATAAATCTGAATTTACTGAATTTATTAACCACAGATCAACATGTTAGAATCATTTTGCTTGAATTTTACTCTAGTTTTGTTTTCAACATAACTTACTTTAAGATAATGTATATGTGCTACAAAAACTTACTTCTTTTGGCCTGTAAATAAAATCAGCTTGGCCGTTGGATTTATTTTCCATCTACAGCCACACCACAGTTAATTTTGAAACCTGCCAATACTACACAACAGGCATATCATATGCAGTTGTTAAGGGCAGATGTCAATTCTGGAAGCAAAAGTGATAAAATTGCTGCTTTTCTGAAAAAGATGTAGCAAATCTGCACTGGTAAGTTCAACAGTGACATATTCCAGCAAGGATAGCATTGCAAGCAAGTCAACACCAAGCCCAAGATGATCACTATACTCAACCAAGACATGAAAGAGTAAACGGATATCCACTGACAACTCATTATTATGCCATCAATCACGCAGATTCACAGCCATAATACATGCACAACATCAAACAATACAACTCATCATGACACAGTTCCCACAGTTCCAGTCAGGAGAAACACTTCCACAATGAAATTGCCACATTTTCTTATACAGTTGAACATTTCATGCTCAATGAAATCCCAGCGGTCCCCAGAGGACATACACTAGATAAACCACAGATGAAAAACAACAGTGTCACTTTTTTGAAAACAAATGGCTGATGGAGATGTGACTTCATCGAGTGGGTTCTCCTGTTCACCTAGTGATCAGAAACCTGACCTAACCTACCTTATTCTGAAAAGGGTATTTTTAAAAAATCGTTCATATTAACAGGAAGGACTAAATATATTTCTAGTGTCTCCTGTCATTAACACTAGGCATGAACTGGTTCTTGTGGACAAACGGGCTCTTCCTCAAACCAGTGTATAGTTACAGTAGGTCTGAAAGTATTTGGGGAAGTCAGTTTTTCATAATTCTACCTTTATAAATCACCACAATGCATTTAAAATAAAAGTATAGACTTTCAGCCTTATTTAAAGAGGTTTTACAAACATATGGCATTTACTGTTTAGGAATTACAGCCATATTATTATATATGTTATATTTGGGCAAAATAATAGTAAATATAACCATAATTTGTAATATTTGGATGAAAATCCTTTGTCAATGACCTGCCTGAAGTATGGAGGCCATGAACACCACCAAAGTTTTGTCCCTGGAGATGCTTTGCCAGGCCACTTCACTGCAGCCACTTTCAGTAGCTGCTTGTTCATGGGGCTTTCTACCCTCAGTTTTGTCTTCAGGGAAACTGAAAAGCTGCAGTACTGGATTGAGATCAGGCGGCTGACTTGGCCATTGAAGAATACTCATTTCTTTGCCTTCAAATAGCCTTGAGCTGCTTTTGCAGTATGTTTAGTCTTCATCCATCTGCACTGTGAAACGCTGTTGACATTTGTAGCATTTGGCTGAATGTGAGCAGAGAGTGTAGTCCTATACACCTCAGAATTCATCTTGCTACTTCTGTCAGTAGTCACATCATTAATAAACACCAGTGAGCCTTTTCCATTGGCAGCCACACATGCCCTGCTATGACACCGCCGCCACCATGTTGTGGTATGCTTTGGATCGTGAGCTGTTCCTTTGCTTCTCTTTTCTCTTTCTTTCTGGTTCAAGTTAATCTTGGTTTAATCTGTCCAGAAAATCTGATTCCAGAACACTGGAGGCTTTTTTTAGATGCTTTCTGGCAAAGTCTGATTTGGCTTTCCTGTTCTTGAATATTACCAGTGGTTTTTTACCTTGTTGTAAACTCTTTGTATTGTATCTTTGTATTCTTCTAAAAATGGAGGCACTCTGCTTGAAATGGCTGTAATTCCTAAACAGTAAATGGCATATGTTTGTAAATCTGCTTAAAATAAAGATGAAATACAACACTTCATCCACATATTGATTGTTTATAATAAATCCATTCTGGTGGTGCATAAAGGCAGAAAACTCACTACCCAAATACTTCTGGACCTAACTGTACGTCTGCCAACATCAAAAACAATACAAACATGCATTAACAAACTGCAGATCATAAAGGTTTTTTGCATGATGTTGCCCATTAACTACATTGTTGCTGAACTTTTTACAGCCATAGAAGGCAGAGAAAAACTACATCTTTTACATAAACAAGTCTGATAAAGGCTTTATAGTTGACATATTTGGGTGATTTTACCCTTTTAAGTGAATAAATGGTGCCATTGTTCTTTGGTTAATTGCCTATAACTAAATGCCCAGAAAATGACTTGGCTATAACTTCAGTTATTTTGTTTATAATTGCATATGCATGGTGTGACTATGTCTTAAAAATTCAACAGACTCATTTGTACATGGTTTTTAGTAGACTGTTCATTCTTGATGTAGGAGATTTGTAAAGTAAGGTCCAGTAAATTAATGTAACTACTACAGTTTGCTATGGCAGTTGATCAGCAGTAATCTCAGGAGTTTGATATTTGTAATTGATGGGCTAACATGTGCAAAATCACCATTATGGTCTAGAACTGACAACTACAATTCCACAAAATTTGAACAGCAAAGGTCTATTCAACACTATAATCAAATACAGGACAGCTTGATGATGCCAAATACTGTACAAACTCGTACAAACACTCACAGGTTTAATTCAGGATTAAAGGCGACAGGACGAGCATATTTTTTGTGCAAGTGTGCAGAGAGGTGATGCAGTCCAGGATCAGAGGCGTGAGATTGAGGATCAGAAAAGGAAGGTGATAGAAAACCAGTGAGACTGTGTCTCAAATCTTCTCCTTTTACTGCAAATTTAAACCATAAAACAACAGGTACAAAACAGAAACCTCCAGAAAAAATAACTTAACACCAGCAGCTGACTGGACGACATCTAAAGGATGAAGACTGAGGAGGAGGACGACAGACTCGACATCTATCACACAAACTGACAAACGGCTTTATGGTTCATAGCCATAAAGGATATTTTATTATTTACTTAATTTAGGGAAATGCTAATATGTTAGCCTGTTAGCTTATTAGCAAAAAATACACAAGCTAAATGTAAAGTAAGACATGTTAACTATAATTGCAAGATCAAAAAACTGCAAGTGGCTGAAAATATGTTCAAGACACTGATGTTTTTAATGTGAAATGTAATGTGGAAAGAACACAGTAGCTAGCATTGATGCTAAAAATATAAGCAAAGGTCTTTTTTGTTATTTATTTTTAGTTTCGTATAGTTCTAGTTCGTCTGAACGACGCAGAGGGATAGTTCAGACGGCGTCACTGGATAATCACTACAGATAATTAAGTTCTCCAGGTGACATTATCTGCAGTGAAAACCTCCAGACAGAAGCAGAGAGTCAAACAGTCTAATCCTAACCCTTACTCACCAAACTAGAACCAAATAAAACGATAAAAACACAATAAAGGTTGGTTTTAGTTGACTTTTCTAACTTGATATTCAAATATTCTAGTTCTTTTGAGTGTTTGATGAATACCTAACCAATTGCTACATACTACATTTACAGTATGTAATGATTTGAAATTGTTCAAATTGATAAATGTTGAAATGTCAGCATGTGAAAGAGCTTCAATGAAAGCTAATGTGTTTAGTCCATTTCTGAATACTTCATTCATTTGCATTTTTTTGGGGACTATTTTCAGAGGCGGATTAGCCTACATTTGGTCGTTTAGCAGCAGGACAGTGTGATTGGGATTGAAACTACGGTGTCTGTTCATGGTAATGGAGGAATTGCTAAGTCCTACTCAGTTGTTCAGAGTCAGGGAGCGGTGGGCAAAGTTGAGGCGTGAAGTCGGTGGGAGGTGGTGAGGTGACCTTAAGAGCTGGTGCACAGATGAATACGATGCGTGCATTACTTGGATTATGAAAATTAAGTGCTGAAATCAAGATGATGAAAATGCATGTAGATGTTTTACTTTTGTCTTTTCAAAATTTACTACTAGTGCTGGCAAATTTCTAGTCTCTCATGACAGATGATATAGCAAAGTCCAAATGCTCCTATTTTACTGATTGCTGTTTTTATCAAAACTGATATATATTTTATATATATCAGTTTTGGTTTAGTTTAGTTAGTTAGTGAGAAAAATCTAAATAAATAATCTTTTTTCTCTCTTTCCTTAAGTGAAAGGTGTGTACTAGTAATATTTTATGATTCAATTTCCTGCCTATGTTGTGTCCTTAGTATAAACAAAAATAAAATAAAGGATCAAAATTGGGATATTAGTGTGCATCTAAAAGTACTCAGTCACGAGAGACCATTTAATTGTTCACATCTTGAATTCACATGCAGTTTCATCCTCTTGTTTCCATGTTTGTGAAGGGATTTGCTAGTATTTCTGGGGGAAAATGGTTTGCCTCTCTATTTCTTCTTCTGCTGCTGCTCTTTATTGCTTATGTGCTGTACCTACCGGCTGCAGCGGCGGGCTGCGTCCGTGATTGTGGAGGAGTGCGGATGGGCGACTCACCCCGGAGTGGGGGAGTCGGACTGGGGCTGCTGGGGCTGTGGTGCTGCCTCAAGAACGGGCTGTCCAAACGGCCTGGCATTCAGGACGACATGTAGCCACACACACCCCAACACGAAGACAAACACACACGTATGTATGACAGATACACGAAACGACGCATCAGGACAGAGAGATGTAGGAAAAATAGACGATACAGGACGGGACAGACGAAAAACAAGAGGAGGGAGAGCAGGAGGAAGACAGGAGAGGTCAGAGTCAAACAGAAGCAAAGTTTGTCCCCAGACGACAAAGAGAAGCCGAGATAATAGTGAGACAACATGGAGAAATTAGAGCTCACAAACAGTGGATAGGTAAGTGATTAAAAAGAGGAAGAATATGGTGAAAAAGGAAGGAAGGAATAAGGAGAATGAACACAAATATGAAATCAAATGAGATCAGAGGTAGCAAGTGAAAACCCATGAGCCAAAAAGAGAGACAGACAGAAAGAAAAGTGGTTAGTGTGGCTTTAAACACACTGATTGTAGAAAGCATGTGGTTAGGCAGAAATGAAATGCTGACAGAATTTGTTATTTGTTTTCCTCAGGTGGCTTGACTTTTTTCTCTAATGATGCTTCTGAATATTAAACTTCGCAAAAGAAAAACATACTTTTGAGTCCATGTTGAGAAAGTCTAAAACTAAATTAAATTTAGTGGTTTGTGACTGCACATCATGAGGAATCTTAGTATTGTTCTTTACATAACAACTGCAGTGCACCAAAAATATGCAAAATCCCACATAAATCAGTCCATGATTGATGCAGTTTAAAGAGACAGATAATGGCATCTTTATTATAAAGAGAACTGGGGCTTTACAGTCTTTTCTTTTACTAACATTCACTTGTAACATAAATAAAAATGTTTAAGGTCAACATGGTTAAAAGGTTAAATACTTTTCCAGCTCTGAGTAGTGTCTACACGCTTTCCTTTCAGACCCAGTAGAGTTAGCAAACATTCAAGTTAAAAAACCCTCAGTTAGAAACATACAAGTACGAGATCCATGATTTTTATCAGGTTTATCAGATACGACACTGATTTCACACTCCATGGCGAGAAATGTGTGGTTAAATTCGGCCAAAACATCTGCACACAACAGATACAGCTGAGCTACAGCAAAGTCAGTCCAACAGAGATCTTTGTCAGGAATTAAAAATATATTGGCTGCCTTTGTATATATTGTCCTTCTTTGTCTTTTTATACAGTAGTTACAAAATAGGAGCTATGAGGCCACCCAGATAATCCTGCAAGTTGCAGAAGAGATCCTGTGAAGATGCTGGGGCCAACTACTACACAGCATGTTGAAATGACCAACCCATAAGGCACTATGACAGGGAAGTAGAGCCCCCTGTCAAAAGTGCTTCAACTTGGTGGTGGTTGCATGGTCCGTCCACGCTGCTCAAAAGGTGGACGTTGAATAAAGAGTCTGTGCCTCCGCACTAAAGGCAGCCAAGCACTCCTACGGAAATGCCAGGTAGCTGACCTTGGCAATGGCATCACCGAAGGGATGGAGCGCGACAGCAACAAGTTCAGAGAAACCACAGTTGACCAGAGTGAGGAAACCTAATTCAGCTATTCTGATATCAACCTGTATGTGGCCATGGGATCTTAGGTTTGTCAAATTGAATGTGGACAGTGAGGAGAACATCTGGAGCTCGAGCCTCTCTGCTAAGGACCGACACTGGAGACTCAAGGCGGGCTTCCACACCTTTGGTGGCTTTACTCTCGTACCTTAACTGTGTACAAGAGGGCAGAAGTAGGCCTCAGCAGTGCAAGCAGGGCACTTTGCCTGACTCTGTTGTTGGCCTCCAGTAATGTCATTGTGGGTCACCATAATCAGAGCCTGCTTTGGCTGTAATGATGCTCAGGCTCAGGCCCTCAAGCTACTACTCTGCCAGATAGGTACCTGGTCGGGTCTTTGGTCTAAGGCATTACAACGGCCGTGCATTAGAGGACTTGCACCAGAGGAGAAAGAGCGCTGAATGGCTCAGGAGACAGACCACTGTCCTTTACAACTATTTTTTGAAAAAATTGCGTAGACCCTATCTGATCTATCATGCACATCCACAGATGGGAGGAAGAACGTAAGGTTGTTTAGGGCTCTGATGTCACCGGCACAGGTTGACTCAAAGTCATTACATGAGAGGACAGAGTACATCTCACCTGAACCAAGGTCCTCCGCTGAAGGAGCGTCTAGATGCATTAATTTGTGGCAGACAGCAACTGGCAGCAGTGCAATATATTAAACTGAACCTCTGAATAGCAAGACAATGTATCACCAGAGTCTTGCCAAAACACAGATGTACACTGTGTGGCAGTGATGTCACTGGTACTCAACACCATCACGTGAGGACAGAGTTGAACCAGTAGAGCCAAAGATCCCATCCGCAGGAGGAGAAAAGACGTGGCATAGGGCAATTCAACAACATGACCAGAGGATGGGGAACACCTCAGGAGGGTGTGGCATTGGTGTCACTGGAGCTCAACGTCTTGCATATACGGCTGGAGTACAATACATGTCACCCAAGATGCCCATACATAGGAGGACGAGGAATGCTAGGTGGTTCAGGAGACATACCACTGTCTGATGCGGTAGTGGGGTCACTGGCACAGAGAAAACCTAATACAAGCCAATGCCTTCATCCAGGAGGAGCAAGGCCATGGTGTGGCTCTAGAGACAGACCACTGCGCAGTATGTCAGTAGTGGTGTCTGTGGTAGAAAGTGAGTTCTACATGATGAATGCTGGACTCGACAAATACTAATTCAGGCATCATTAGCCCTCACAACCCACCCCACAACTGGAGCCACCTGGCAACAACAACAACAACAGGACCTGTCTCTTTTCAAACACTTTTTTTTGTCACAACTCCTGCAAAAATTTATCAGTAAAAGTGAAATAGAACCGTCACGTCACACCTGCCGCACCTGGAGTGTACTTACACAGTTTGTGTAACATTAAACTTTTCCTGACCTTTTTCATTTTAAAGCTTTCCTTGTTTTGAGTCTAGTTTTTTTTGTTTGCAATACAATTTAAAAGAATACATTTTAAATGTCTTGATTATGATTTGATTTAAATTCTCTCTTTCTGTCACCATTCTCTTTTTTTTTTTTTATCCTGTGTTTTCCAGTATTGCAGGACAGTAAACAAGGGAGTCATAAAGTGTTTACCGGTCCTGTGGATGGAGACAGGTGAGGTGTCAACACTGACGGTCATGGCTCTCTCCTTCTGCTTGAAAAACTCTCGAGGGTTTCCTGACCTCTGAGCTATGATGGCCTTCGCCTCCTGGGAAAACACAAACACACAAACACTCTACAGCAGTGGATTTTAATGTTAATGTTCAGAGTACCTTGACATCTTTTCTCCCCTTTCAATTCAGCTTTTTGTTTAAACAAAAACTTTCCTTCATTTTGTGAGTTATTTTACTCTTGTATGTGGTTAAAATCTGAGGATCTCCTGGTTTTGTCCTTCACGTGTCTAGATAAGTTATAATTCATTCAAACACAGCAGCTGGAGGTGTATTTCTACCTGTCGGATAAATGATTCTGATTGGTTTCATCATCTATGACAATCTATAACTATAACGTAGGGCTCACAGAGTCTCGATAGCTAATATAAGATGTCAGATAAGACGATAAAATGTGACTTTATTGATTACTGATTGTTAAAACACCATTTTATAAATGTGTTTGTGTGGTATATACTTATACTTATATATTATTATACCTATTATTCCTGGTATCAATTATTCTTTGATTTCAACATGTCTCCTTTCCTTAAACTAGATTGCAGGTGATTATTTAAATGTTCAATGTGTCATTCGTCAGACTTACCTCCACTTCAGACTCCTTCTTGTCCAGGTTGAGTTCTTCAAGGCTCGCCTCTGCTGCCTGCAGACAATATTAATGCAGGAGCAAATGAGAAAAGATCATTTGAAGATTCAAACTAAAACCACGGAAGAGGTAAATCATTCAGATGTAGTTAAACAATTTTCCAGAAGATCTCCAGCGTCATGGCCCAACAGAAATCCAGCACTGGAGGATGCCTTACCACCAGCAAGAGGCGATAGAGACCATGTTTATTTCAAACAAGTGTTGTCATCATGTCACACTGTACAGGAGCAGAGGTCAGTGCAAAGGAAAAACTGTGGTGTTTCATGATAGTAAAGTGACACAAATAATGAAGCTTTATGGCAAATTACATTTGCTTTTTGCTTAGAAAAGAATTTGATTTAATTCTCTAAATCACTCAGTTTTCTGGCAAGTACTTCATTTTCATTTCAGTCAAGATTTAACTTTTTTTTAAAAACGTACAACAACTTCATACATCTAACATCATAAAGTAAAGGTCAGTTCAGTAATATGCTCCCTGACATATTCTCCTTTTCTCTTATGTTTAAAAGAAGCTTCAATACCTTTTCATGATTACATCTTCTAATGAAAAACTGACCTTTTTATATGACCCTACCCCTCCAGGTGTGGCCAAAAACATTTGTCCACATAGTCTATGTGTAGATTTAAACTGAAACATAGACAAAAGTTTATGGAAACAAGATAAGATGGCTGCCATGTGTGTACAGAGACGTGTGTATATGCGTTGGAGCCAAGTGTAGTGGGACCGTGACATCAGAGGCAGATTACATCTGCCAGCGCCTTTGCATAAGACTTATCTCAGGTAAAAAAAAAACATCAGATCAAATGTGACCTTATTGTTCTGCAGTTTCATTGGAAATCCAATTTAGGACCACATATGAAAGTGGCCCAGGTCTGATTTGCAAAAATCTGATTTCTCGTCATTTGTGCTGTCAGAAAAAATCAGATTTATACCACTTTTGCCTGCAGTCATCAGAATACATCCTAATCACAGATTTGTTTGTACAGCTTCCTTTGTGAAAACACTCACTGACACAATGGATCGCCTAGCACCACCATAACCATCTGAATGCCTAACACCATCCATAACCTAAATCTAATTCTAATTTCAAAAGTGAGTATTAGCCCTCAAACTTCGGCACTACCACTGTATAGGCATATACAT
>OMLM01008820.1:9221-27528 GCA_900302695.1 Helostoma temminkii
ATAATTTAAATAAATTATTTATGATAATGGAAGAATTTGTTTATTTCCTCTTTTTATAATACTAAACAAGTAACTGATTAAAAAGTGAAAGAAGACACACAGTACTGTTACAGTCTAAAATTAAATCATCTCAAAATTTAGTGTTACTAGATCAAATGTGTTTCATAGTGAGTAAAACAGACATGTTGCTTGTAGGTGAGAGTAGGTAAGTTTTTATATTCAAACTCTGAGCCCAGTTCATTATTCCAAACACCAAAGCCATGAAGAGGAAAATGCACTGTGATCCACCATATTACTGTGTATGAATCGTTACAAAATCACTCTTATATTTCTTTCCTTAAGTTAAATAAACAGTTTTCCCAGTTTGTCTGATAGCCAACTGTTGGTCATAAAATAACTTGATGTTAACACTTGCAACTACCTTAATTGTGTGATGATGATAAAATTAATATGAACAAGAATCTCTCACTGTAAGATGCAATACATATCAAGCAATCCTTCATTTTCTGTGCAGCTTTCATATGAAGACTTGTCGAATTAATTTCTGTTCATGTCCATATCTAGATGCATCTACAATTTTACTACATCAAATGAAATACATTTATTGATTGCAACTGACATATTTTAGTGATTAGACTCCAGCAGCACGAAGCATCATAAAACAACATAAACGTAGGAGAAGATCTGGAGTCTAGACATTAGCGGTGATAGTAAAGTAGAGGCAGCAAATGATTGATGGAAACCTTTGCAAGATGTCCTTGGAGGTTATGGTGGTGATGGGGTGGTGGTGGTGGGATATGCAGTAGGTCTGAAAGACAAATGGGCAGAATTGCAAAAAAAATTTAAAGCACGACAGCCAGTCTTTCTTTAGAAGAAAGATCACTGAATAGATATGACGACGTGAATGGATGGATTTGACAGCGTGGGAAAGCAAATGTGACAGAAAATTAGTTTAGGCATAGCTGATTATGCCACACAGGAACAAGGTAGAAGGTGATGAAGAAAATTTCCTTATTGATCTGTCACCTAAGCTTCATTTAATGTGAATCTCAATAAAACAGGACCAGAATTTAAAGGATATCACATGGGACTAGTTTAGAGTAGTAGTTCAGAATAAAATGCAAATGTGGTTAAAAGAGAAAATAAGACATTTGTCCTTATGACGACACAGCCTAGACAGTGTACAAGATAAATGCGCAGACGTGGACAGAATTGTTCGTGCCCTATTGTTAAAGAAAAACTCACAGTGGTCACTCAAATAACGTGAAACTGACAAAAGTAATAATAAACACAAATGTACTGAAAATTAACTAATGAAAATCAGACATTACATTTCAATTGTAGTTCAACAGAAGCATTTTAAAAAACAAACTAATGAAACTGACGCAGATAAAAATGTCCAATTATTAAAAAATATATAAAAATATTAAAACCCCATCATGAGGATGAAGAGTGCTTTGGCATAATATTCAGTCATCTAAAAATTAAGGGTTCAGAAATAGCTTTCCACTTCCTTGAAAGTGGTCCTCAGCTGCTTCATTTAGACGCAGTTGAGTTGGCAGTGTGACGTCTGTGTTCATGGGACATGTCCATGCCTCAGAATTCATCATGAAAATGAATGTTAAGTTGGAAACTATAATGTGAGGTCACATTTTACAATATGTTAAATGCTAAGCAGCTGTAAATGAAGCCTTGTGGTGTTATCACCTGTAAAGGGGAGGGTGAAGGTCAGGTCTACTGTCTTTAGGAGTAAAGGGTGAAGGCAGAGAAAGAGAAATGCAGTGTTCTCTAGACGGGTGGGCAAGGTTGAGCAGTATTAAAATGCTTGGGACTGAACTCTGTGATTTGGCATTTCTCTTATTCATGAGATCTCGGGCGTGTGGGAGTTCACTCATAAGTTTCAGCTGCTGGATGGTTTAGGACGGGCAGGTCAACTGAGCAGTAGACTTGGAAAGGAGTTAGACTTAACTGAGAAAAATTGACAAAGAGTCTTAACTTTCTTCGTACTTGATTTGATATTTGAAAGCAGATGCACCGATTAAATGAACCATGTGTGTATCATAGAGTTTACTGGAAATGCCAAGTGAAACGATTTCAGCTCCCACCTCTGAATTAGCTTTTCATGTCGTGGAAGAGGCTGAGACAAGTAGTTGTTATCTCTAGCATCACAACTTACAAACAAGTGGTCTAAAATATATTTTTTCGTCTTTCCTGGTGTTTTACAGTTCACTTTCTTTAGACGTGGACTTTGATTTGTGGACTTTGACATGGACTTGGATCTTTTTTTACGTGATGTGACTCGGAAATGAATAGCTTGGACTTGGACCTGTCTTTGACTGGACTACAGCCCTGCTCATATGTAAAAATGTACAAAGTCATTTTGTTTACACGCAACCACCACTTGTTTGTGAGCACATATATGTCTATGTTTTTTATAGAGCTAAGTTATTGTTTAAGTGGCACATTTCTATGGTACTTTAGTCTTACCTGTTTGTCCACAATACAACAGAGGTAACAACCTTCTGTGCTATGTAAAGTTAATTAGCAATGACATATTCAGTCCATGCAATCAGGAATGTAGTGTTCATTTCCATTCTTACTTTTAGTGATCTTGACATTGCTCTAAGCAACACTGCAGACACGGTCTCTGTCTGGCTTGTGAACTTTTGCCTGAATTTTATTACTCTCCCGTCACTGCTTTCGGTTTACAGTTGACTGTCTCTTTTCTTGTTGCCATGATGACTACCGGAGTCCAGGAAAGATCTGAATGTGTGTATGTGTGAAAGACACTATTGCACACACAGTCTTGTTCATTCCTGGGCATGCATGCATACAAGTGGATGTTCCTGTCACTTCATCTTCTTTTTGATTGTCATTGTGATGTCTCGGAGCTGTCCATCAACAAAATATGGGAGAACACATGAGGGACATTAGCAATGCTTTTGACCACTGAGATGCCAAAAGCTTTTGGCACAATGTTTTATTGTTTGCCATCTTCTGTATCATGTCTGATTAAATATGTCATTTTAAGTCTTACTTTTCTGCAAACAAACTGCAAACATTTTTTTCTGTGCCCTGCACATTTGGTTATCTATTTATCGCTGGGAAGTTGAATAATAATAATAATAAATAAATAAAAGCCATCAAAGACCAGAATAGGTCAAATTGGATTATATTTATGCTTTTACATCACATTGTTTGTCTGTTTAAGGGTAAAGATGAAATATCCTTAACATAAAAAGTAAATATTTTAAGGATAAGAGCCCCATGCAACTTAAGTCTGGCATACTTTTTGTTGAGCCACCATGTTGGCAAATGATGAATAATTCAGTAACATATTTAAAAGCATGGCTCAAGGAAGTTTGAAAAAGGATGGATTGAGTATCGGTATTTAAAATAGTAGGACTTCAAACAAACAATAGACAAACACAATAAAAATAATCTATATGATATGATATGATATAGGAATCAAGTGAATGAATGACTTCACATTGAAAACTATCTAGATCCCACATACAGTATGAAGTAGAAAATCATACATGTGAAAGTCAGTAGATGGTATCAAGGAGTAACCAAGATTAGAAACTCCATCCATCTATTAAGCTAACTGTACCTCCTCTCAAGGGTCGCAGGGTGCTACAGCCTATCTCAGCTTGCATTGGGCGAGAGGCAGGGTACACCTTGGACAGGTTGCCAGTCTATCACAGGGCTGACACATAGACAGACAACCATTTACTCTCACATTCACACCTACCGGCAATTTGGAAGTACTAATTAACTGCATGTCTCTGGACGGTGGGAGGAGCACCCGGAGAGAATCCACACAGACAATGGGAGAGCAGGAAAACTCTACACAGAAAGGCACTTTGCCAACCTGTGGAATCCAACTTGGGTCCTTTTTGCTGTGAGGCAACAGTGCTAACAACTACTAAGAGCTGAAAATAGATTCAATATTCAATACTTTTCAAACAATGCAATGCTAAACAATATTAAAATTGGATTATAATTGATTTTAAATGGTTGTTTTTTTTTTAAATGTTTCTCAACATGTGGTATTTATCAAGTGTAACAGTTGATGTCATTTTGTAGTGGGGTAATAAAATGAATTGTGGGACTGGTTACTCACCTCATAAGTGTAGATATAGGCCTGTGCCCTATACAGTATATAGTACATTCACATATTTCTAACTGGCAGAAGAACATAAACCATATAAACAAATACAAAATGTACAGTGCTGTGAAAAAATATTTGGACAGTTTTTCCCTTAATAAATGGATATTATCATTTAAAAACTGCATTTTGTATTTACTCTGAATATCTTTGTGTAATAAATAAATTTTCTTCATGATCTGAATCATTTAAGTGTGACAAATGTGCAAAAAAACAACAGAGTGTAAATACATTTTCATAGCACTGTAGGATTTTGAAGTGTAGGTGAGAAGATATCTCTTAGAGCACTACTGAACACTCTCAGCGAGCACATACAGCTACAATAAGTCCAGAGGAGAAAACATGTCAGTCACCACTTGCACTGCTTCAAGTTTTCTATACCACTTAAAGTTGTATATGCTTTCATATGGCTGTCAGATAGGTAACACACAATAGTGTAGCTGGGAGTAGGCTGGGAGAAGTTAAGAGACTTTACCATGTCTCTAGAGTGCAGCATATGGCTGTTTCCTCAAGGCAGACTGAACCAGTGTTAACTCGGTCTGTGTTGAAAAAATGTCAGCTGAAATGTTTAGTTCATTTTTTATGGGCCAGTGCTACTGTCAACCCCAAATCCCCACTTGGCCTGCAGGACTCATGCAGAAACACTCGCACACAAAGTAAAGGTGGTCAGTACACCATGCCAAGTACCTCCTGGATTCACCAGTACAGGGCCAAAATATTACTTAAACACTGGAATAAAATAATACAAAAAATTCGATCTGCAGCTCTGTCTATGTCTTTATGTCTATCCTGTAGAAGCCAGAGTCTCTATGAATTCTAAATAAGAAATACTGTTCAACAAGGATTTTGTTGCAGATGAACATACACATACGTCATTTTGGGTAAAAGCAGAGATTTAATTAAGTGAGGCCTCCTCTCTGCCCAGTAGTCATAGGGTAGAGGGGCAGCATCACGTGTCATCTTTAATAAAATTGCAATTACAACGTAAGCAGTCCTGCTAGGACAGGAATGGGATAGACTGGGATGAGCGTTTGCTAGTTTTGCACATTTAATGATTTAGACAGTTGATGCACATTTAGTACAACATGAGCATAAAGGTTTATTGTCGCACAATCTTTTTGCTGCAGCCATCATCAACTCTGATCAGTCCAAATTGTGTCTTAAAAATGCAAAAGCACGTCGCAATTTATTTACCAGTAATGTTTTAAAAGCAATGTATTTCCAGTGTGCATGTTATGGAATGTACGTAACGTTCGACATCACATTAAGTGTTGTCTGTTTAACCTGAACTGAAAAGAACCACCTTCTCACTGATACAGCAGGGATTCTGTATACAAAGAACTAATACACTTTGCACATGGTTCCACACTGAAAAGAGTTACAAATATTTGTGCAACAAATGAAGAAGAGAGCTAGCCAGAAGTTTACACACAGAGTATATTCACACCATCACAGCATGAACTGCACACCAGTGTAAGATCTTATGTTTTATTATACAGAAATGATCAGACACAGATCCTCAATCTAACACTGAAAAAGTGTAGTTAAATGGTTTCTGGAACCTTCTAACACATACTTCAGACAGAGTCTGTCTTTACTATGCCCCTCCTATTTCAGATAGCATTGACCTCATAACATCCATCACTTGGTGTATGGCCATTATGTTTCATTGCAATGTGTAGATCAATTTGTAACCAGAGGATAAAAGCACTTCATCTCTTGGTGACAATTGCCTCAGGTGAGCCCCTCAGTTATTTAGGGAGCACTTGATGTTCTTGGGCCTGAAGCAATGACATACTGAAGTCAATTTTTTCTTGTTCTTAGAGCTATGTCCTGGCCTTTGAGAACCCATAACTGTCATTTGCTCAAAGGCAAAATGCAGGACATATTCTAGAACATATTCTAAATGAGTGAAATTTACCAGTATAGGGGAGGCTTGTTGGAAATGCCTTGGGTATATGCCATTTTAAAGTACCTGCTGCATCTGGAGGGTCTTTTGAAGCTTAGCGATTATGACATCCCAAAAAGTAGTTTACTTAAAGTTTATTTTGTTAAGTATACTTAAGTATACTTAATGTACAGTATTCAGTGTGCAAATCAATAAATAGTATTTCAAAATCTGACATTGTAATTTGGTTGTCTGAACATCATCTTTCTCCTCTGAAAGTTGGAAAGGTGAAAGCTGTTTCTGTCTTTCAACTTCTGGGTAGATGTCTACTCTCTTTCTCACTTTCTTTTTACTATGACATCTGTCATTACTTTTGTTTGACCTCCTATTTCTCCTCAGTCCTTCAAAATTATTCACCCTAAAGCATTTTAAGAAACTCATCCACCGTCACAGTCATAGATTTTAATGTTCAAAAGAATGTATTTGAGGACTGTGTTTCTTACCTCTTGACAGATCACTTGAGAACTGAATAACATGACTGGAGGACAGCTAGCTACTGTATGTTGGTCTGTGTGTGTACCAATAAATTGCTGTAGAATTGTACTTGGCTTAATGGACCGAACACACCATTTCCTAAAATGTGTCCTCTTTACACCTCACCTTGTGTCAGACACAAAGGCGGTTATGCCTGTGCAGATAATGGGTAGATAGATAAAATTAGTACTTCTGGTTGCATTAGCGGATATAAGAAGCTGAATCATGTCATATTAGGTACACCTAGCTAAAACATATGCAGTCTAATACAACAGTCCTGCAATAAATCCTCCCTTCATGTGAAGGATGATGTTCAGTTTTAAAGAGGTGTTAATTCAACTCATTTTGCGGGTAGGAATTGTGCTGCTGTTGAACTGTACTGCATTTATATATTGATGTTTCTGTTACTTACATTGGCCTCATTTACATATGTGTGTGACATGGACACAATTATCATACATCTTACATCTGTAACTCATTCACTCATCCGATATGGCTAGCCTTTACCCTTTACATGTGCTCAGGCCTTACCCTGGCCTGGCCTTTTGACACCTGTTTATATCCTTTTTAAGCGTCCTTGTTTACCTGAGTGGCAGTTCTAACCTCTGTTATCGTTTTTGTTAGTCTCTTGTTTATTTCAGTACCTGTGTGTTTGTGTGCCCTAGTGTAGTTTTGTTTGTTTTCAGAAGATCATTGCTGGTCAGCCTTCTGCCATTGTTAGCTTCACTAGCCGGCTAGCGAAGCCTGCCTGAGTGTTTGACTACTGTATCTAACTACTGTTCGTTGTTCTTCCCGGAAAAATGAACTCCAGTGCAAATAATGACTTTACTTGACAAATTCTCATTTTAAATTAGCTATAAAAAAGTCTTTAAGCAAATGCTACCAAGCTTGTACAGTTTGTACATTGAGTATACAGTACTAGGTCTTCTGCTTTTCCTTGTTGAATGATACGGACCTCTGCCCCCTGTTGACATAGAGTTGCTTCGTAGTTTAAAGCGTCTGGCGTAAAGAGCCAGTGGTGCCAGCTGTAACAAATATCAGTGTTGGGAAATTTATGCCATTATTGATGATTCAGGCTAAGAAAGAACAGTGCCTATAAAAAGTGTTCAAGCCTTTGGATGTTGAACATGTTTCACCCTATTATTGACATTATAAATCAATCTTGGTCAATATAAGTTGGTGATTTTGGAAAAAGAAATTCAAAAAAATAATTAAAACAGGTTTCTACAGAATAATTTTGGCTACAATCATAGCACAGACTCTGCGTGCATAGTTCTCAATTAGGCTTGCACATCTGGACATTGAAAGTTTATGCCATTCTTCTTTGCAAAACTGCTCAATTAGGTGTGAACAGTCATTTTCTTTTTTGTCTTGCCCACTGAATGAAATTGTTCTCCAGGATTGTCCTATATTTTCATTCATCTTACCCTCTACCTTAACAAGCCTTCCAGGGCCGGCTGCCGAGAAGCATCCCCACAGCATGATGCTGCCACCACCGTGTTTCACAGTGGGGATGGTGTATTTGTGGTGACGTGCAATGTTTGGTGTGCACCAAACATAGTGTCTAGTCTGATGGCCAAAAAACACCATTTTGGTCTCATCAGACCAAAGGACCTTCCTCCATTTGACCATGGAATCTTTCACGTGACTTTTGTTGAACTCAATTTGTGAGTTTTCTTTAACAGTGGCTTTCACCTTGCCACTCTCCCCTAAAGCTTTGACTGTTGAAGAACCCGGGCAACAGTTGTTGTATGCACAGTCTTTCCTATCTCAGTTGCTGAAGATTGTAACTCCCTCAGAGTAGTCATTGATGTGTTAGTGGCCTCTCTTACTAGCCCCCGTCTTGCACACTCACTCACTTTGTGTGGACGGCCTGTTCTAGGTTATTTAGACAGGTGCCATATTCCTTGCATTTCTTGATGGTGGATTTCACTGAACTCTGGGGCATGTCCAGTGCCTTATTTATCCATCCCCTGACTTATGCCTTATCTGTGACCTGTTCTCTGAGTTGCTTGGAGTGTTCTTTTGTCTTCATGGTGTAATGGTAGCCAGGAATGCTGATTAACCAGTGACTGGACCTTCCAGATACAAGTGTATACTTTATACTTTATGCTGGAATAACTTGAAACACATTTACTGCACTCAGGTGATCCCCATTTCACTAATTGTGGGACTACTAGCAACAAATATCTGGACCCCTGTGGGATTAGGTCAGTTATTTAAAAGGGGGTCAATATTAATGCAAACACCTATTTTACCTTACATATTTTTATTTAATTGACATTGCTTTGTAAAAACCAGTTTTTACTTTGATATTAATAAGGTTTTTTTTTTTTGTTGTTTGTCAAAGTTGCCATTTTATATTAACCATGATTGATTTATAGTGTCAATAAAAGAAGTAAACAACGCTTATTACATATGACAATGGCAGCACTATAATACATTCCAAATAACTTGCTATATGTGTTTCATCAAAATCAGAACTGATCTTAACATTCTTGCTTTGGTGCAAATGGTGTTGGTGCATCTGACTTTGTTTAAGTAAGGGAGCAGCTGAACTTGAGCTGCTGGGCACAAACAGGATGGCCCTATTCTGGTTTCAGCCAGTAAAATGTGTAACTAATTATTAGCTAGCTGTTGGTCTTTTCAACCAACAGCTAGCTTTTACATTATTCACCACTAGCAAAGTAATAATATTTATCACGTTGTCCAAAAGAAAAACATGGTTAACTTCAAGTGTCCCAAAGGCGTTGCCTTATTGGTTAAGAATTAATGCAGCCTTTCAGATGGAAGGGGAAATGTCTTCAAGAACCTAAAGAATATCCAGTTACCACTGAACAACACCTTTGGGATATGCATGACCTGGATGACTGAGAATCTTCAGATATCTAACTGCTGTTAAGTGTTGCCAAAAGTTCACGCTCCTGCTTTCATTGTCTACACCACTTGACGATCACAAGATTCAAAGATCTGAAGCATCTTTTGGAACGAATGGCCAAACACAAAAGCAGCAGATCGTATGTGGAGAATGCTGATAGATTACGCTTGCTTGGAAGGGCTAATGTAGTGGCTCATTGATGTTGCTCACAAATGTGTCAGTGACCTTCAGTCAGCAAACAGAAGAAAACAGGTTTATTCTTGGTAGAATAATAACAAGCCTTGGCACAAATGTGAAACTGCTCTGTGGGGGCCTTGATAAACTGTTAGCTTCGCTAAACCCAGACATTTTTGATAAAATTTTTGAACCAATGTGTGAGGGTGATTCCAGGCTGAGACGGCCTTACAATTCACAGCCCTAATTCAAAAACACCTCAGCCACTAGTCAAAATAAACCTTTGAAATGCATGTTTATGCAGTGTATACCAGGAGGACTTGCCAAGCAGGTGTCTGATGTCCCTTTCGTTGCTGGATGAAACAACGGCACAAAACAGCTACTGGACTTGCAAATGCAATAAAAGACAAATAAAGTTAAGCTAGAAACTAAACTAAAAATCAAGTTAATTCATGAGAACAACCTCCAGGATGCCTTAGATGAAACAGTGTCACTGCAAAAAATCATAATCACTACCCAGATGACCACTGCTGAGTCAGAGAGAAACTAACACTGAAAAGGATTGAGACATTTACACGCAACGCCATGAAACAGCAGAGTTGAAATGCACGAACCATGCTGTCAGTTGAAAACTAACTCTATGTTGAAGTAATTGACAGACATTTCATTAAGCACTGTTAAGCAGCGGATGTCCCTGCTCTAAAATATAGCTTGGAATGTCTTATAAAATGGTCATTTACTGTTTAATATGTTTGGATTTGTAATTTGACACATTATAATAGGGTTATATGCCAGATATATACCTATCCTAACTCCTACCTCATGGTATATTAATGCATGCATGGAATCTATTTGATAAGGTACATTTGTATTTGGACTGAGCAAGTGCTTTGCACGTTACTGTTTACTGTTTTCCATTGGTCTTCTGTGCCAGAGCCACCACTGTTCCTGGTGCCACTTTTTGGACCAGATAAAGGCAACTTTAGGCAATTTCACAAAGGAATATTCACTGCAGAACTGCATTAGTTTTGACTACTGTTTGGTCTACTTAATAAACAGCCAACTTGACAGTATGATTAGCTACTGTACCGTTCTGCACTTGCAACTGTGTAGTGACACACTGACCACATCAAGGCATCTCTGTACTCAGAGTTAGGGTGACACCTTCTCTCAGTGTCCTCTAATAAATTCTATAGGGCAGATGGATGCACGACTTCCCACAAAACTGACACATTTCCATGATGACTTGTGTGGCAGTAACAGCCACAGTCCAAGCTGTTGAGGACTGTAGTAAATGAGGGAATTGAGTAGAAACACCCCACTGCACCATTTCACACAGCGAAAATTGCATGCAAGTCTGTCACGGTGTAAACACAGAAAGACACATACACCTCAGAACCATTTCAGATGGAATAGGCTTGGGGCAAGCCCCGGGATGAACAACAAGCCAGCACTGAACAACAGACCCATCTTTATTGCCTAGGGAAAGGTAGAGGATGCAGTGACAGTGAAAGGTGGGCATGCAGTGGCATCACACAACACAGTTCACAACATTGAATCCCTCAGAGATAAAACAATACTAAAGGGCAGGTCAGGACATTTTGACTAGCATGCTTATTTTGCCCACACAGTAAAGATAAGCTGCCAAGTAAAGCTGAACATCGTTTTAGAGGGACACACTGGATGTTCACACTGTTTTAACCAAACAATTCCACGAGGAGAGTGTAAAATGCAAAGCAAGAAAACTTTTTAAATTAAGCATTAGAAGAGCAGTGGGTCTTTCCAATGACTTTGGAATAGGGAATTCATTTAGGCAAAAATTGAAAATGGAAGAAAAAGAGAAAACACTTTAATACAAAACAAATTATATATTTCAAAAAACAGTCTCTGTGCCCTGCATGCAAAATATCCCATTGTAGTTTTAGTGCAATTCATATTGAGTACATGGAAGTTGAAACTGCAAGCAATAATTTTTGTATGTATTAAAAACATGAGACGTGTCATTTAGTGATTTTTCATCAATGTCACCACATCCATCAGCATTACATTCTGTCAAGTCAAGACGTGATGAGAGCTACCGGCTTTACAAAGCACTTTAGAAGTCATTCATTATACACGTTGCCATTCATACATTGCCACAGCACACTCAAATATGTCTATGCCATGTTACTGTTTATTCATAATGGTGCTCACGTCCACAGGCACACTGTCACTGGGGAGATAATTGCTTCTGTTCCACAGTAGGCAGCACAGTGGGGGTTGGAGTTGAGTCTGATGCTCAGTCTGCCCCGGGCATTCAACACATGCAGTCTCTGTGAAAATGTTTTCATACACTCCCATTCTTTAACAGTGTCCCTCCTTTTAATAAAACGTGCACATGAACAAATGCACAAACACATGTCTATATTAACTATTAAATTGCATACAAACAGGATTTTATATCTGTAATCTTAGTAAAGCTGAAATGACATTGGTGCTTCAAAAGCAGGTCATCCACACCGGTGTAAATTAATAAGATAATGAATCCAGAAACATTTTCCTTGTGTATTCAAACAGACATACTGAAGGCTGGCTGAAGGCTACTCATTGTAGGAATCTCATACAAGGAGAATTTCACCATATCCTTGGACCGATCAGATATACTACACAAAATGGATTAGTTCACATCTGCTACTGCTCTAAGTCTACAATCCTGCAAGTGTTAACCGATATAGGTCTGATAAGCTTGTCATTTTTGATGTTACTGTAAAAAGACATTATCAATCTCACAACTTTTCAATGAAGGTATCTAGAAATGTAGCTTTAGTTCAGGGTTGCCATATCAATGTAATATCTGTCGTTCAATGAACCTTTAACAGTCCTTTTTTTTTAAATTTTAGTGCAATAGCGAAATTGGATTTTATGTGTCTCCCTGAAACATGCCTAAAACTTAAATTGAGCAAAGGTTTAATAAAGCAAAAGGTTAAACTGTGATGTAGTTTTTCTACAACAGGTAACAATGGTAGTGGACAAGCTGCTGTTTATTAATTGATGTTTCCCCAAAACCCCTTAAATAAAAGTATTGGCTTCTTCAACCCGTAGTTTGTAGTCAAGCATTGGTGGAAATGTATCAAACATCTTATTCATTAGTGCAAGAAAAATAATTTTAGTTAAAACACACAGCTTTTTGCCATTTAATCCTGTCTTCCAGAAATCACATTTGATCATGATAAAACTGCTGCCCAGTGGTACCTCACTAGTAATGCAATGAAGAATCTCCCTACAGCATTAAAAGCACTTTCTTAATTGACTACAATGATGAGCATCAAACTACTAACAAGATTGGCCAGTACAGAAACTAATGTGGAAAAAAACCATTTTGATAAAAAAGTTTTGGTTAAGGTTAGTAAAAGATTGCATTCTTTGTTTAAAGGTAATAAGCACAGTATGCTTTGATGCTGGTTCTTTGGTGCAGTGAAAAAGTACTTGCCTGCTGCCATGATTTTTTTGTTTGTTTGTTTTTAGCATATTTCTAACACTTAAAGGATTCAGTTGCAGTTTTAAAATTATAATTTTATTTATTAAAATAAAAAGGTGTCCAAAGCTGCCTGGCTCTATGTGAAAAAGACTATGTGACTCCCCTTGCTAAATCATGACTGAACTGCAATTAACTACATTTAATTGGAAAGCTGTGTTCACTTTTACTTGCCACACCCAGACCTGATTACAACCAGACCTGAATCAAAAAAATCACTTTAATAGAAGCTCTATGACAAAGTAGAGCTAGAAGATGTGAAAAAAACTGCACATCATGCTTTAATGTAAAGAAACTAAACAGATTAGAAACAAAATAATTGACCTGTATCAGGCTGGAAAAGGTCCCAAAGCCATTCAAGGGCACAATGACGACTAATGCAGGAGGTCATAGAATAACCCAGAACAACATCTAAAGAACTGCAGGCTTCACTTGCCTCAGTTAAGGTCGATGTTAATGATTCAACAATAAGAAAGTGACTTGGCAAAAGTGGCATCCAAGGCGAAAGCCACTGTTGTCCAAAACAAACACAAATGCCAAAAAACATCTTGATAATCCTCAAGACTTTTGAGCAAATATTCTGTTCAATATTCAAGTTGAACTTTTTGGCAGGTGTGTGTCCTATTACATCTGGCATAAAACTAACGCAACATATCATAAAACATCATATCAACAGTCAAACATGGTTGTAGTGTGATGCTCTGGGGCTGCTCTGCAGCTTCAGGAACTGGATGACTTGCCATAATTGATTGAACCATGAATTCTAAACTCTACCAGAAAATAGTCAAGGAGAATGTCCGGCCGTCAGTTTGTGATTTCAAGTTCTTAATAAAAAATCAGGAAGGGGGCAAATACTTTTTCCCTTTTTCTTCAATTATGTGTACAGTGCTGTGAAAAAGTAGTTTTCCGCAACTATTTTGCTCCCTTTCTGATTTAAAAAAAAATTATTTTGCATATTTTGTCACACTTGAATAATTCAAATCATCAAACAAAGTTCAATGTTACACAAAGATAACCAGAGTAAATACTAAATTACAAAATGCACTTTTTAAATGATGGTAGTGTGATGGTCTGGGGTAATCTATTTTATTCATTCATTCATTGTTATTTATTAATTTACATAAACAATGCAAATGTGATTGAAGTATAAACTGAATGTATATAAGTGAAAGACTCTTAATTTGACTATAATGCTGTGATACTGCATGTTAATCTTTATCTTAAATTAATGTTATAAAATTGCATTAAAGGTTTACATGTAATCGCATGAAGCTCACGGTTATCTTTGAGTAACATTACAATTTGTTTGATGATCTGAATTGCTTAAGTGTGACAAACATGCAAAAATTAAAAACTTTAAATTAAATTAACTCCCTAAATTAAAAACTTTAATAAAAAAAATGTAATCTAACAATTTTTTTTTTTCACAACACTGTAAGTCTTGCATGACTGAAGGTGCATCTGTAAACTTACCCATTTCTCCCCACTGTTGGCATTGAGGTATGGTTAACTTTTTTTGTTTTCTTTTTTTTTAATGACATTCAGTCTGGGATTCGCTGAGGATTCGCACCCTTTTCAAAATATATTTCATTCCATTCCATTTACCATTCTCATGATATATTTTTGGTATTTCGATGCTTTATTAGCCAGTAACTAAGATCTTTGAGATCCAACTCCAGATCTTTTTCTGAATACCTCCTTGCTGTCTTTCTTAAATATTTAAAGACTGCCAGCCAAGGTAAGGATTCTTCTGATCTCGCCAGCTATGACCTTTTTCAAAATGGCCTTTCATGTTTTTGAAAGGCCATTTCACCTTTCAGTTTTTGAAGATGATTGTCTCTGTAGACTCAAGGTCTAAGATAATAACATTTTTTTAAATGACTCAGCAGCACAGCAACAAATCTGCTTGTCAGGAATGTGAGCAACACCTTGTGGAATGCTTGTGCTTGGCGAGGACACTCTGTCAGTGCTCCTTGACATTTGTCAAGCTTTTGATACTGTTGACCATAATATCTGTTGACCATGAGGCAGTGGCTTGGTAACTTAGCAACTGTTTCTTCTCCATTTTGAGGGGAAAATGGCCCATTGTCTGTGGATGGGTTTTGTCTCCAAACAATCCTTGATTACATGTGAAGTGCTTCTAGGATCAGTCCTTGGAATATGTTTTATCTTGAATGTACTTCCGTTCACTTAATCATAACACATGACACATTTTTCCTTTTCCTTTCCAAATAAGTCTGTTAAATTCTTTTAATCTAAAATAATGCAAAAATTTACAGTGAAATCCTATAAGAATGCATCAGAAAGGCAGTCACGGGTGTGTAGCTAATGGCTTTTGCACTGAAAGTTTGAGTTCATAGTTGTATGGTTTATTAAACAAGTGAGAACCAAAGTGAAAGAATCTTGTTTCTAACACATTAAACACTAAAAGTGGCGTGGTGTAAGGAAAATATTTGAGGAAGCCAAGTGACTTTTCTAATCTATGTCACTGCATGTACAGCCAATGTAATATAGCCAAATGAGCTATTACAGTGTTTGCAGAAGCAGGATTTATGGTAACTGTCACATGTACACATACCAGCCTACACTTATGTGTAGCCTTAAACGCCTTATTATAAGATAAGCTATGATAACGTGCCATATAACCGGCCACTGAAAGTACAGATTCAATAATGGGTAAAAGAAGCAGTCATTCAAATATTTGCAAATTCTGTCAGGAGATGTTTAGGGTACATGTACATACTTGTGCATGTGTATGTACAATGTACATCATTATACAGAAATGACAAACAACCCAGACTTGAGTACAACCTAGACCTACACAGCTCTGAACAATCTTCTGTGGTTAAAAAACAACAATAAAACAACAACAACCTAAGCTGAGTAACACATGCAGATAATTCCCTCCAAGAAAGGTACAAACAATATTAGCGCATCTGATATTCCACACACAGCTATATGGACAGTTCAGCATTGAACTCAACCTTTTAGAAGAGGAAGACCATTTTCCTCTCTGTCATGGTGGCAAAGTGGACAATAACCATGTCGTAGAATTAATCCCATTGGTCTTTAGTTCTACCACAGCCACAACATCAGTGAATATGTATTATTATTTTAGCTGAATATTAGCGCTACCAGCTAGCCACTCTCAATGTACATTAAGTTAAACTTAAGTTTTATGTTAGTTCACCAAACTCCATAACACACGATATTTTCAAAGTTACCGCTGTAAACGGCTAATGTGATGTTGATCCCATGCTGTGATCTGATTGGTGTGGAATGGCGATAACCTCATCTGACTGGTTAACCTTTAAGATTTTTTTCACCAAGGGAGGCCAACTTCTATCTGGCCTCCTCTGGGATGTGATATTAGTGATATGTTTCATTCATTCTGATATACTCAGAAATGGGAGGTGACATGACAGCCAGCGATAGCACAGAATAATAACCAAACCAAAACTGACTGAGGGAGTGTTTTTATTAAAATGACAACTACTGTAACATTTGAAAAAAAGAGGGGAAGCCTGGCTGCCCTTGGCCTCCAAGAGAAAATGCCACTGATGGTTATCTGAATTTTGCAGGGTGCTGAGATATAGTGTCATCATGCCAGATCATTATCTGATCACAAAATCTATGAGACACAATCTTTGACTTGATTATAAAACTCAATCAATTCATAAAGCTATACTAAGCAATATGTCTTCTTAGTTGTGTCTTAAGAAGCTGTTGATCTGCTTATGGAAAGAAATGGTGCACTCGATGTACGATTACATTAAAAATAAACACAATCAACCAGCACATCAGTGATGCAATGCAGGAGTAATCACAGTTTTATTTTGTTGGGAATGTTTATTTTATGCACATAGAGGACACAGTACTGCAGAAAAAGACTAACCAGCATATCCACTGAACCATGCTTCATGGTAACTATTTCCCTGTTAGAAGGTAGAGTAAGTAAACACTGAACTCTTTGAGGTCTGTGGATTATCACTAAAATTAAAAATTATTTACTGTAAGATATTGAGTTTTTTGTTAATTTTTGTGTATGTTTTGTATATTTTCAGAGTATCTGTAGCAAGGGTTTAGTAACATTTGTGTTCTTCCATTAATCTTAACAAAAATCTACTGCCTACCTTAAGCTGTTCTTCTTTAAAACAATCAAACCTAAAGGTGGAAGTCAAAGCAAAAGCAATTTAAAGAAACCCTTTCAACGTAATATATTTCAACCCTAGGTTACACATCTCCAGATACCTGATGTCAGTGGTTGTGTAGTGGGAGGCAAGTGTCAAAAAACAGTGTGGAAGTTAGAAATATAATCATCTTGTCCAAGATAAGGTTTAATCATTTTGATTAATGTAGATCATACTAGATATATGAAAAGGATTTGATGAAATGTATCCTGGCCATCCTTTTGTCCTTCTGACAGTATAAATCTGACCAGTTTCTATTTATAGGCTGTCTATTTTTAGCCACAATGGTGCCACGGAAATTGGCAAATTGAACGCTACACGTGACAGACTTAGCTTGTGCAGTTCACTGCTTCCACCCCCTTGCATGCACCCTCTTTCTTTCCTTCACTATCTCTTTAAGTTTTTGTTTTTCTCTTCTCCTTTGCTTACATTTTGTCTCACTCACTTTCCTTCTCTATTCTTCCTTCACCTGCCCTCTCATTCAAATCATTCTATCGTGCTCCATCTCACTCCCTCTCCTCTCCTCTCCATTCAGTCGTGAAGCAGTGACTACACAGTCACGTTTTGCTTCATACTTTCAGAAACCCCTGAAGGCAAGCCATTTCAGGATATTTCACAGCAGCACAACACACTAACTCTGTCACTCTCATAGACGTGGGCACACAAGCCAGCGCACGAACCTCAACACGCACACACACACACACACGCTTGCTGCTTTTTTTGCTTCACGTGAATGTGAATCCTTAACCTGCCACAACTGATAAGGTTTCATCACACCAAGATGGTTTGTGTGCCATTTGCAAATAACCCAAGCAGAAACAAAGGCACGGATAGGATTTATTTAAAGCAAGAAACAGCACAATTAATACATAGCTTCATAAATGTATGAATGCAACAAAGCTAAAAATAAAGCTAGTTTTATTTATTTATTAAACACCCCCTCCTTTACTCCCACTCC